>SNQJ01S0038948.1:9160-52992 GCA_010110895.2 Picea sitchensis | reverse complement strand
GGTCTGAAATACCACTTACCTCTCCAAAACCACCCTCCCCCATTTTCAAAAAACCATTGTTTTTCTAGTTTTGACAGCTCGTCTTGCGAAGCGGATTCTGGGCAAACGAAGATGATATTTTAAAAACCGAAAGAGGTTTTTGTTCAAAACAGGTTTAAGAACAAAACCATCTCTGAGTTATTTCAAAGGTGCCCCCAGTTGGGAGAATCGAGGCTCTCTTTCAGCCTCATTTTTCGGATTTCTGGTTTTTCCTGTTACAGTCCCGATTTTGCGGGAGTTGTTTCGGCGAGGTGGAATCAAAATTTGAGAAACCGAAGGACATTGTTTCTCTAGAAAAGATAATATACAATAAACTCCTTCAGGTTTTTCATAGGTATCACTACTTAGGGGAAAACAATGACTGAGCGTACCCCTATTTTCAGCAAATTCGGCCAAATTTGTGGCTATTTTTAGCCGAGGCGATTAAAACCGACTTACACAACTCGTTGGGGGATCTCTCCTATTTATTCAGAGGATTTTAATGTAAAAGGAGGGTTGATCATTGCACCAATAAAGGTTGTTCTCTATAATATTTTAGATTCACCAGTAATATAAAGGAATTGATGCATAGGATTCTTGCATCTGGACATTGGTGATGTTTTCTTGCTATGTTAATGTTTTCTTACTCTGTTATCACCTTGTTTTCTGATTCCAACTATTAAAAGGAAGTTAAAGAACAGAATTTACCTTGTGTACTCTGTATCTGGCCTTTTATCAGTCTACATGTTATTCTTCTGATTTTGAGTTAAAGAAATTCTTGAATGCTTCTTTACTTAAATGAACCTCTCACTTGTTCTATCTTTCCATCACATTTTATCTTAATCGATCCAGTATCTTGGCTATCTCACCCTGTGAAGAAGCCCTTTAAAAAGTTGTTTATCTGACCTTAATTTTTGACACAGACCCCATAGCCCAATGGGATTCTAAAGCAATCATTCAGCCAAATACCTCAAATAAAAACAAACCTTGTTCTGCATAACTAGCCTAATATCCTATTTCAAACAAATATAAATTTGACAGAGAGATCCCTCTCTGAGTCTCGGAGGGCTAGATCCCTGACTCGAAGCGGTTTTGATGTTGCCTCTGTGACTGCCTCCACAGTCTTGGGAAAATTACAGAGTGCTAACATGTGCCATGCTCAATACTTGATAAAACCAGACAGAGAGTTGGACCACATGCCATTGGTATTTTTGGTTCAGCACAAACAAATCCCACTAAGAAATTGACAAAGCAATTGCAGCAATTGTCTATACAACACACGGCGGCCAGCCAAACTACTTCTTTGGTTGCTCCCCCTACTAAAACGTTGGATGTACACACAGTGAAATCGACAAATCCAAAGGCCACCCAATGGCCTGAAGGAAAGAAAAAACAACGAAATAAAGGTAAGGGGGATAAGAAACCCACTAATAATGCTAACGGGGGCAACACTGAGAAATGAAAGGCGAGGTATCTGTGCAACCTGTGCACAAAATACCACCTAACCCACCAATGTCCTCGGCTTGCAGAGCCCCAGAAGTTTATGACACAACAACAGCCTGTTGTGTTAACCAATCCATTTCAGCATGGGCAAAACCTAACCCAAGCCTCTACAAGCACGAAAGGGGGCAGTCAAGGACCCTCTCCATCTTCGAACAATCCTACATCTGTGAATGTGTATATGATGAAGGGCGATGATTTTATATCAACTAGAGCGCATGACTGCAGTAAACCAAGCACTTATAAGAAGGGCAAAGCAGTCGAACTCCCATCTCTTCCTCTACATATTGAGAAGACTTTGGGTGAAACAATGACATGCATCCCAAAAGGCGCATTCAAAAAAGATTCTCACAACCCAAACGTAAGGGTCGCCCAGAACTATTATGTGGTGGAGGATTTGTCTCAAACCCGTTGTGCGATGTCCTCTTTGGAGGTCCTTCAAAGCTGCCCTTCCCAGAGGAAAGATTTGTTAACCGTTTTAGGATCTAACGAGACTTGTAATTCAGGTACCATCATGCTGGATGCAACCAACTTAAAAGCTCGTCTGCCTTACCACATAGCATTTCAGATAGTAGTGGCTCACCCCACGAAAACTTTTACTCGAAATATTTTCCGCAGAGTGGTTGATGAGGGCGCCTCGACATGCATTATGCCATTAGCATGTTGGAAGGCCATTGGCCAGCCCATTTTGTCTCTGTCACCTACTCTTCTCACTGATTTCAACGGTCGTTCGTTCCGACCACATGGTATCATTCCCTCTGTCCCCGTACAGTTAGGAGGGAAGGCCATGTGCGTCAAGGTAGAAGTAGTTGACACGTCCTTCGACTACAATATCTTGTTAGGAAGGAGTTGGACTTATGCCATCCAAGAAGTGGTTGCTACAGTTTTCTGAGTCTTGCTGTTTCCACACAAAGACCGAATTGTGACCATTGATCAATTGTCTTTCTCCAGACCTGACCCTTCATTGGGGGTGTCCGCGGTCCCGATGATTGATAATCCCCAACCAGGCATAGTCAATGTAGGGGTTGGTTTGTGCCCATCTTTGATGGGTACATTCGATTACTCGCCCCCTCAAGGCGATGTCAAATTCATATCTAACCACCATAAGGTTGAGATTTTTCAAGTTTCCTCGTTTCGCATGACTTACTTCAATGATCCGTGGATACTTCCTTCCCCTTCGACCACGATGGAAGGGAAAGGTCACCCAGGCATGTCCATGACCTTGTCTGCAGCTGAAGTAGCATACTCTTTAGTCCAGCAAGCTTCGGCCAACATAGATCCAACTACTGCACAAGAGTTAGATCCGACTCTAGAGCCTATTTGAGCTCAAGGTTCTCACACTGACACTGATTCATTAGACTTAGTCTTGTCCTACGACGAAGCAATCATTGAAGTAATGACTAGTCCAGACAAACCTTGGGATGATCTTCATCATAGATCTTACTTCCTCCCGGAGTTAAGCCGAATTGAAGTAGGGGAATTCACTTTGACTATGACTGGAGATAGGTCTTGTCCTATCAATCCTTTGTTTACTCGTACTGTTTATGCTAAGGGTAATATGGAAAGTATCGCTAAAATGGTACCTATAAATCTCTCCAGAACCCCTGGCGTCATAGACAATGTTTTCGTCGGAGCATACTGCTCCCCCAAGGAGATACCCGACATCGACCCACAAAGTGTCAATCATGAGCTAACTTTGTTGTTTTTCAAGCTCGCTTTGAGATCCGAAAGTAACATCCGGCGAGACTGCATTTATGCTTTTCGATCTCATCTGGATTAACTGATAAAAGTAACCTCTACGGGTCTTCTTTTAATCCCTTTTCAGACCCTCTAAACATGAAAAGATTGTTGAGCGATCTTGTGGCCTTTCACACTCGTTAAACTGAAATTTGAAGTCACGTCTATCCAGTGGTAGTTTACCCCTTTTTCGGTCCGGATGGTCAATTGTACGAAAAAAGGTATACTCTAAGGAACTTAAGTTCTCTAGAAGAGTACTCTTAGGTATCATTTTAACCCTTTTTCGGGCCTGAGGGACTAAATGTACGAAAAAGGAACCCCCATGCAATCCATAGTTAAGCTCTTTTCAGACTCCCTAAAATTGAAAAGATCGTTGAGTGACCTTATTCTTTCACACTCATTAAAATGATCCAGAAGAACATTCCTGACGGAGTCCATATTTAATTTTTTTTCAGACCCCTTAAAAATGAAAAAATGGCCGAGTGATCTTGCCTTTATCACACTCATTAAAATGGTTTTGAATAGACGTATTTTCGGTGCTAGTTTACCCCTTTTTCTAACCGACTAGACTACCTTCGAAAAAGGTACCCCACTGGAGTCTCCTTTTACGTTTTTCAGACTCTCTAAATATCAAAAACCATCGAGCTTACCTTCTATGGGCTTGTTAAATTTACATCGAAGGATGTTACCATTATGTGCCTTATTAATCACAATTTTCATACCCGTTTTTGGCCTAATGTTGGATCCATGTTGCTCTCAACTAAACCATCTGAAGCATGCCTTATGCGCAAGCCCTGTAGCACTTTGCCTCTGCGTCTTGACACCTGTGGCCCCTGGAGGATTTTTCCTGAGTGTCCTTTTCTTTCATATGTCCCTTTGCCCTGAGCATCCCTGTGTTCCATGTGCTTGTAACTAGTATGTTTGTGACACTCGATTCTCCTTTGTAACGTAACATTCTTTTATTTTTTTTCCAAAATTATTGAAAAAGACAAAAAAATCAAATATACCCCAAAAAGAGGAAGGGAAAAGTATTTTCTTTATTGGCATCATAATGAGTCGCCCTTGGATAAAGCACATATGTCCATGTGTTGGTCAAACTATGGGATTTAATACGACAATAGGAAGTTGTTCTCTCTACATACAGTTGTGTCCTCCTCCATTTGGGTATTCTTCCAAACATATGGAGAGTTTGTGTCGCCTCCTGCCTCGTAAACTTATGTTAATGCCATGCTGCCTGAGTCTCATCATTTGTCGTGCTATTGTCCAAGGGAAGTTTTTACCAAGCCTGAGTCGTCCCCTCTACAATTTGTCTCTTGCCCTCATGCCCGGCCATCTTGAACGTCCAATCAAGTCTTTGTTCGAAATCAATGAAGCCTTCAGTCTGATCATCAAGATTCTCTAGTCCATGACTGACGAGCCATCGAAGACCTCTGGGTAGTGAAGTCGTACACTCATATTACACTCCTACCTGAGTTTTGAAGATTTTGAAGTTTTTGCTCGAGCTATGAAGACCTCATCTCCAGCCATCAGGCCTTATCAGCTTCTAGAAGATGGATACTCTACACGTATATCTTTTTTATTTCTAGATGTAGCTCCACTATGTATTGCTCGCGGCTATACTTTATATAGTTATATGACATGGATTTGCATTGTATTTGATTGGTAGCCATGATTTTATTTTATCCCGAGCATGGGTATACCCGCCTCGGTGAGACAATTATTATTTTGCAGATGGCACCTCCCCATTTATGGTCCCTAGGCTCACTTGTTCGGCACATCGGTGAAGATTGTTAATGTATTTCGGCCATCAGATGCTCTTCTGACCTCAAACATTAGGGGGCATCTATTATAACCCTAATTTGTACAATACATGCTTACCTGGCATTAGGCCATCTCAGATTCCTTCTTTGCCAAAAAACTATCGAACAACTCTTCTTAAAAAACACTTTTATAAAGGCCCACGTGCCCTGCTCCATTATTTCACACGTGTACACGCTAGCTGACCCAAGACAGCCCGTGTGTACCTACAAAAGCACGAAAAAAAAAAAGTTGCTAACAGAACACATAACTTTGGGTGAGTTAACTAAAACTTTCGGCCATGCATGGTCGAGGGTTTGACCAAATACCTAGCTTCTTCTAGCCTATAAAAGAAGAGTTAGGGGTCCCATTTGGAGGAGGATAATCATAGTAAAGAAACTATACCCGATGGAATATTCCCTTTGTCCCACCTTTGGCCTTCCTTGTGCAAAGAGAAATATAGAGCAAATAAGTTGGAGGACAGTTGAAGAAGAGCCCGGGACCAGGTTCATGGAGCAATTTCCGGCTTCACCATTGTAAGTTGATTTGTTGAAGTTAATAATAAAGAAATACTTTTCCCGTCCCACCATATGAGGTTTTCATGGTTTATTGCATACATGTTGATTGAATCTCTAACCCATTAATCTATATATCAAATGCATGTGGATTTCTTTGTTTTTCTTGTGTGAATGCAGGTCAGCCTTGGGAGGAGAGCTACAGTCAAAGAGAGATCAAGTGTGAAGAAGGATTGACATCAAACGCCCAAAATAAGGTATGCTCACTTGATCTTCTTAACTATGTATTTGCTTAAGAATAAGGGGGATTAGGTCCAGGGCGACGGTAAAAAGTAGGAATCTTTAGGTCTTTTCTGCATGCATGATAAAACCCTAAGTTCTAGTCCATAGAGGTATTTCCCACTCACAATACATGACCTCTCTATACTATAGTCTTAACACTTATACATTTTCACAATTGTTTTTACCAAGTGTTACTTCCTTACCTACCTCTAATTTCACGTAACCATGTGAACTCCTTATTTATTTTAATATTATTTCTCTTATCCTAATTTATTTTGGGGCACATCTCCAAGTGATACATGGCAAGTGACTACGTGGTGATTGGACGTGATGTGCCATACATTCACTGGTTGACTAGGCGATGATTGGGCGACCACAATATTACCAAGATATGTATTTTTCTAAGGCACGAAGAGCTACAGTAAGACCTCCATAATATATTTTGTTTCAAATGAATTATCTGACAGGTATTTACATTATAAACACCAATTATTCATCCATCACAATGCATGCAGGACTAAAGAGGGTGGAATCAAATCAAAGACTAAGATTGATCCACGAGCCAGATCAACGGTTGTTGAGCAACGATATTTCGGAGCTTGTAAATCATGATCCATATGTTCATTTGAGGAAATTCATACCTCGTTGGAAAGGTGATTTGATAAGGAAGACAATGTGATAGGTCTCAATGGTTGAATCTGACCATAATTTTTATGAAAATTAAAATATTAGTCAGCTCTTTATTATGACTTGCTGGGAAATCTGTTTGGAACCTCAACTTCATGAAGCCATAAGATGAGATCCAAAACTCCCAATTTCACTCAAGAGGACTCATTAGAAATATGGGATGATGAATATTACTTATAGATTGGTTTCCATGGTTGAGAGATTAACTATCATGCTCAAAAAATTGAAAGACAATCCACTTTTTTTTAAGCTGCCAACTTCAATTTTGGAAGTAAAATTTTATTAAAGGATTAAGTGGGTCCCATTTGGAGGCATGAATTTCAATGACATAATCATTTGATAAAGCATTAATTCCAAAAAATAAGAAGCACATGGAAACTTCTAGAAGAACAGAAAACCTAACTACTTCAAGAAAGCATTGGGAGCATATTTAAAAGAAGGATGGTACCATAAAAGCAGGGATGGGATTATCAAAGGTTTGGATCATCAAGATAACAGTGTTCATCCATTAGTATGCATCTAAAATTATGATTATCAAACAAAGATCTCCATTCTTCTTCTTCTTCTTCTTCTTCTTCTTCTACACTATTTTTCTCAAGGATTTGTGCTTGTATTTTTGCACTGAGCATAAGGTTGATATTTGTTTAGTGTCTTTCTCATTCTTCAAAGTCTCTTCCTTAAAAGATCAATAGGAGTATTTTACAACCATATATGTGGTTTTTAATGTAAGATAGGGTTGTCTAAATGATTCATGGAGGTTTAGTCCTTGCATTTGGCAAGTTTTATTTATGAGCTTTTGTCATTTGGTTTACTGAAATGCTTTGTAATGTTGAATATATTTTATGAAACTCCACAAAAAATTACTTTGGGGTATAACTTTAATGAATTCTCGTACTTTGGGATTTTCGAGCATGATATTTTTGGAGTATACCCATCAAATTATTTTAAGTTTTGAATGCAAAAATCATTTAAAGTTCTCTGAAATGATCAACACTGTTTCATTTTTTTCTTGTGAGAGGATATGGTTGCATATTTTGTTTGTATATGTTTCAAAGGGTTGTAATAATGAAGTTGAGCACATATTTATTTTGATATTGAAGTCTTTCTTCATCTTTTTCATTGCTAAAGAGTTGCTTGGTCCATTTCCAAGAAAATGTTGCACTCAAAGAGAAATATGGTTATTAAGAACCATTTTACATATAAACTAAAACAATAAATATTTTGGGTTTTATTGTTTAGCATTCTCCTATTTGACAGAACAATCCAAGAACATCAAGATTCATCTTTCAAATTATGATAGAGGAGTACCACCTCTATAAAAACATAGTGGGGTATTTTATCATCTTGAGGTTGTTGTTTGGATCTTGACCAATCTGAACATCAACAAGAGCATAGACATTGAGTTAGGTTGTTGCAACCATTGCCCAATCATGAGTGTAAATTGGAAGTGGTTACAATTGATTTTATTACAAAGCTTCCCAAAGCAGTGAAACAACATGATTCCATCATGGTGGTGGTGGATAAATTAACAAAGGCTACACATTTTATTCCTGTGAAGATTACACACGAGGCAACAAAAATTGCAGAGATTTACATGAAGGAAGTTTCCAAGATACATGGAGTGCCCAAGGCATTTGTTTCAGATAGAGATACAAAGTTTACAAACTTAAATCTCAATATAACGTATCACCCAGAGTCAGATGGGAAAATAGAGAGGAACAGTAGAATCATTCAAGACATGCTCAGAATGTATGTGATGTACCAACCATCGGAGTAGGAAGACTACATCCACTTAGTAGAGATTACTTATAATAATGGGTATCAAGCCTCATTAAAAATGAGCCCATTTGAAGCATTGTATGGCAAGAAGTGTAACGCGCCAGTGAGATGGGATAACCCAGTAGATAAAGTTGTCATTGGACCAAAATTGTTAAGGGAAATGGAAGAGAAGATGACAAGGATCATGCAAAATTTAAAGGTTGCCCAGGATAGGCAAAAAAGTTATGCAAACAAGAATGAAGTTTTTAGAGATTTTAAAGTGTAGATTTTAATCTTGTACAATATTTTACTGCAAATAATTTTTCAATAAAACAACAAAAAAGATACAATGGAAAATACACACATTATAGAGATATTTTTCCTCTGGAAACCCAAACCAAGAAAACCAACATATTCTATATTCATTCATGGTGATACATTGTTTACAATACAATATACATATAGGAGCCAACAACATCCAAAACCCTAAACCAATGAACTGTATTAGTCAACAACCCTAATTTCTTAACCGTAAATAGAAAACCATCGAAAAAAACCATGTGTCGAAAAGATGCCCAACAATGGACACGAAAATCGAGATGACATGAAAAACAAGGCAAAAATGTGGCACATTTCCCAAGACAAAAAAAAAACCCTCAAACCCCCCTGCACGCCCGACGCAACGTAGAAGACACTAGAGCTATTCATGCAAAGAATATAACACATACCCAACATAAAGTGGGTGAACATGTTTTTATGAAAGTAAAAGTGAAAATAAGTTCGATAAGATTGGGTTGGTGCCCAAAGTTGGCAACAAAATACTGTGGGCCATTCGAAATATTAGAGAAGATAGGGCCAATTTCGTACATGTTATCATTTAATGTATCCATGAGAGTGAATAATGTATTTCATGTATCAATATTAAAGAAATATGTGCTTGACTCTAACCACACAACTAACTGGACTATGATCTAGGTGGAAAACAAAGAGGATTTCCGAGTGGAACTAGTACGCATCCTGGACCGGAAAGTCAAAGTGGTCAAGAACAAAACCATATGGATGGTAAAGGTTCAATGGACCTGCTACAATCCTAAATATTCAACATGGGAGCATGAAGAAATAATGAGGGAGGAATATTGCTCGCAAAGTTTTGCCAATTTTTAAGAAAATAGAAGCTAAAAATGAAAGACTCCATTTTTTAGCAGCTAGAGTTTTGGAGCCATATCTCATCATTCTTGGTCATTTTTGTTGATAACCCTGATAAAATAATGGTGCATCCCAATGGACTGAAGGCAATGAAGGGGGCACATTCCTTGGGTTAGAAGGTTGAGAGGAATGAGAGATTATGGTTGGGATTGTTGTTGGAGAGTAAACAAATTACATAATTTTTATTTTCTAAGTATTGTGATGTAAATTCATATATGTATTTCGGCATGGTGTTGTGCATCAAGGATGGTGCACAATTGTAGGGGAGGGGAATGTAACATCCCCACTATAATCCCCAGTTTAAGTAATGCATAATGTAGATACGGATTTGGTTATGGCCAAGCGATGTAATATGTGAAATGTATTTTCTAATTTTAATAAATATAATGTGATACTAGTTCCTGGGAATATGGATAGAGATGGGGAATGAGTTTTCCAAAAGAGAAGAGAGTGTCTAAGAGGGGTCCAAGGGGGAAATTAATTATGGGTATTAATTCAACCCATATTTTTTAATTTTTATTATCATTTGGGGAAACCTTCTATTTATGTAAGAGGGTGGGTGTGAGAGCCACATCCCATAGTTATTGGAAGCATGGGGCTGAAGCATAATCAATATTGGGCAGAGTGAGCAGTCAAATTTCTTCGGAAAATAGAGGAAATTTGTATGGGGGGATTAGGTAGATTTTTTACATTCAGTTTTTGACATGAACAAAAGGGGAGAGCTAAAAAAAGAGCATCAGATCTAGAGTAAGAAGGTTGGGCAAATTATGGAGTATACTAGAGCATTTTTGGAGCATTCTGGAGCTAAATATTGAAGAGATAGGTTTTCATGCCTGAAGAGTGAACTCTTGTGTGAGTTGTACTGTAACAAAAAGTGGTGTTGTTGTTTTCCTAATAGCTTTTCCTGGCAATGATTTCCACTAATTTCCTAGCGAAGAGATTCTTAGTTTCTTGAGACCTTGATAAATGAATGGGATGCCCAATGGATTGAGAATAGTGAAGGGGTACATTCCTTGGATTGTGAAAATCAAGAGGAAGAGAGTTGGAGGAAATTCAAGATAGTTGTAGGAGAATACCAATGGGTTGTGAGGTATTGAGTTGTGAATGGACTGTGAGAAGCACCCTTCTTTTATGGATTCCTAGCCCTAGCACGGGGGTGACTTGTTGCTGAGATCCGGAACAACAATTCTATGGTTGGGTGGAACATCCTTCCCAAGCAGTTGGTTGCACAAGTATTTTAAAATATAAGTGTTTATCTATTTTCTGAGTTATTTCATGAGTTTAATTGTTTTTCATAACTTCGTGCATGTGGATGGTTTATTTGTTGTTGTGAATGAGTTTATTAGTTGCATTCATGTTCATTTAGAATGTTGTAGATGCATTTCATTATGGATATTAGAATCTAGATAAATATGTGTATAATACATAGCCGGTAAGTTACAGTAAATGAGTTAACAAAAAAATTTGATTTTATGTGTACTTTCTGCAAGTAAGGTTCCTTGGTTAGGATGGGTGACGTTGCATCAACTTTTGGTTTAATGATTTTATAACTTATATTGCATACATAAATATTTAGTACATAAATATCTAGAAGTTTTAGATATCTCCATTTATTATTTCACTAATATTTCATATTTCATAAATATCTAGTAGCATTAGATATTTTCTTTAAGTGTTGGTTGGTATGGTGAGTTGTCATACAGTATGGAGTTGTCATAAAATTTAGGGACAATTGTCAATTTGCATGACTTTGCATTCTATTTATTATTATTTTATGTAGGACATTTAATATTTTAATATTTTTCATAACTTTTCCCAAAAAACAATCTAGATAAGGGATGTGGGTGGTTAGTGGTCGAGGAGACTTGGAGAAGGGGTATGAAAACTTGATAAATAGGAAGAGGACCAAGGAGAAAGAAGGAGGTGGAGAGGTGTGAGCATGTTGAGAGGTTGGATTATACTTGGAAGAATTATTTTTTGTGACAATATTAGTTAAACCAAATGTGCATTGTTGTTCTTGGAGTCACAAGCACAAACAACCAAAAGACTGAAAGGTTTCTTAGAGATGGGAAGCTGGCTAGGCTCCTAGTTGGTTTGGAGGTTAATTACGTTTCACTCTGCACAAGTGGAAATGTGGAAAAATATGCTTGGAGGCATCAACATATTCTACTACTCACTAGACTACCTTGCAAGTGATCAACTTCAACAAACCAAGGTGGAGGTATTTTCTTAACATCCATGGGACCCAATGGTTGAAATCCCAACCCCACCTCAAAGGGGTTATGGTCAGTTGAGATATGTATGTCTCTATTATGTTTGTTTTGAACATACGAAAGACTCTCATCCCAAGTGCGAGGGTGCTTGGAATTGTACATGCGTAAGATGTGCAAGATCATCTAGTTAACGACCTCAGTTTGGCCATCCGTCTGGGAGTGGAAGGCAGTCGACTTGGTCAGCTTGGTGTCCAGCTGTGACCAGAGGCTCAATCAGAATCTGCTGAGGAAATAGTTGTCTCGATCTGAGATAATGGTTTATGGGATCCCAAAGTGTACCCACACTCATTCAAAGAAGAGTTTGGCAGTGGCCTCTATTGTGATTCTCTTCTTGTAGGCATCCATAATCGCCATCTTGGAAAAGAGATCAAAAACCACAAAAGCACGGTCATTTCCTCGCTTTGTGGAGAGGAGGCCTGACATGTATTCCATTGAAATGGATTTCAAGAGCCTGTTAGAAGTAGGCAGAGGAGTGTACATGCCTTGTTTCTTAGTGGTCGGTTTGACAATAACACAAGAAGTGGAGGACCAAATATACTTGTTGACATCCTGTCGAAGTTTCGACCAGTAGAAATGTCTCTACAAAAATACCACCGTCTTTTCCATGCCGAAGTGTCCTACCACTCGAATGTAGTGGGCTTCCCAAATCATGTTTTCTTGCTCACTTGATGGAATTCATAGATGGCCCAGATGGCACAACAACTCATCATGAATATGGAAATTAGTGACAACTGCATTTGCGCCCAACATCTGGTAGGTTTTGGTGAAGTTAGGATCTGTCTCATAGAGGTGGGGCCATCTGGAGGTCTCGTGGCCATAAGAGTCTAGCATTGTGGTGAGTGTCATGACTGGAGGTCGACTGAGGAAATAAAGGACTTGGTTGGTACTTCATGTTTTATACTTGATTTTGAGGTGAAATTGATGCAAATATGTGGACCACTTCTTATGGCGTTCATTTTGCAATTTTTCTTGTGTCTGCATGAACTGCAACGGCTTATGATCTATGTGGATGACTGTATCCTTCCCAAGAATGTAATTCCTCCACTGGCACCAAGCTTTCACAATGGAGTACATTTCTTTTTCATAATTAGGGTACTTACGGACAAAATATGACAGTGTCTCACTATGATATTCCACGGGGTGGTCGTGTTGAGTGATGATCATGCCCACAACATAGTTTGAAGCATCTATCTCAATATCAAAGGGTTGTTGCAGGTCAGGTAATGAAAACACTAGGACTGAGCATAAGCATTTCTTCATATCATTGAATGATTTATGTTGGTACAGTCCCCACACAATTTTTTCCTTACCACCGCCCCTGATTATTTGACTGAGGGCCCATGCAATATGGGAGAATCCCAACACGAAACTGCGATAGAAATTGGCAAGGCCTAAGAAGCTCTGAAACTCAGTGAGAGTGGTTGGGGTTTCCCAGTCACGAATGACTTGGGCCTTGGTTGGATCAACATGCACACCATGTGCATCAACAATGTAGCATAGGTACTGGACCCTGTCCATGCCGGAGGAGTATTTTTCCAAGTTGGAATTTAGCTTGTGATGTCGCAGAGTGTGCAAAACCTATTGAATATGATGCAAGTGTTATGCCCAAGTATTGTTGTAGATGAGGATGTCATCCAAATACACCACCACAAAATAATTAATGAAAGGCCACAAGTTATCATCCATAATCCTCATGAAATGTTTTGGGGCATTTGTCAACCCAAAGGGCATGACCAGTCATTCAAAAAGACCTTCTTTTGACTTGAAGGCAATTTTCCATACATCTGTTTATTCTATTGGGACTTGATGGTAGCCAGACTTCAGATAAATCTTATTTAAGTATTTTCCCCCTTGAGTTGATCAAGGAGATAGTTGATTTGGGGAATCGGGAATCGGCTCCTGACTATGATTTTATTTAGGGCCCGGTAATCAATTTAGAGTTGAAAGGTCCCGTACTTCCTCTACACCAACATGATTGGGCTTCCACAAGGTGATGAGCTCGGTCAGATGTGCCTCTTGTGGATCAGTTCTTGGATTTTATTCTTTATCTCCTCATTTTCTATCAGAGAGAAGTGATAAACTGGCCCATTGAGAAGTTGTGCATTGGGGATCAGATCGATGGGATGCTTGACCTGACAGTGCAGAGGTACCCTAGTAGGTGATGAGAATATGTCTTTGTATTCCTCCACTACTTTATGCACTTGCTTCTGTTGCGTGAAGAGGTTGGATGTGAAGGCCATGGATGTGGTTACAACCTTTCGCTCACTCTGAGAGTGAATCACGAAGAAGTCAAACTTCCTGGTTTGAGAAATAACCTTCCTACATTGCTTGGCATGGATCAAGGAAATAATACTAGGTGGCACTACCTTGGGTGTCCTATACAATTTCTTGTTCAAAGTAATAATAACACTACGAGTCTTAGAATCATATACAACATGACGTTTCCATAAATAAGGTTGTCCCAAAAGAACATCACAAACTTCAAAGGGAGAAACATCACACAATACCTCATCTTTGAATGGATTGATGTTGTACGACATGCAACACGGTTGGATAAGGCGAAGATCGCTTCCTTGAAGGAGCCATCCGATGGTGTAGGGTTGTGGGTGTGGCATTGTCGACAGGGATAGCTGCTTGATAACGTCTACTGAGGTGAGGTTATTCTGGCTACCACTATCAACGATGAAGTGCAACAGAGTTCCTTTCACCCACATATGTGAATGAAAGAGACGATCACCTTCCTCTGGCTCATCAAGTTCACCGGGATGGATCTTGGTGGCAGAAATGGTGGCACTAGGTTCTGCGTCAATGATATGTCTTTCTTTTTCTAATTCTGACTCAGATTCAGAACTCGCATCTGATTTAAATGATTTTTCCTCATCCACCAATGACTTCTTTGAGCACCAATCAACAGTGTTATGTTAGGGGCTATTATGGAAGTCGCACCACTTCCCGGTATCTTTCTTCATCTTCCCATTGTCCTTCTTTTCTTGTGGCTTAGACTGGTTGTCTTGAGGTTGCCCATATTTTCTCTTTCCTTTGTTCTATGATTTAGGGCTTCCCTTGCCTCGCTTCTGTTGTGAGAGGTTCCCAGACCCAAACTACCACGTCTTTTGTTTAGCTTATGCTTGATTTTGACGACGTATCGATAGGACATGCCTAATGATAAGATGTCCAAAAACTCAATTTATGTCACTTAGAATCTTTGATACCTACGTATCTATGCAGACTGTCACGATACTTGAACACCAAATGACACTCAGAATCTTTGATACCTATCTTGGTGCACAAGCTATGGAAGACATTGGTGAACTCTGGCACGATTTCGTCTCTTTCCTGTTGCAGTGTCGTCCATCTTGTATACATGTCATCATCATTTCCAACATGGTAGTATTTTCCTTAATATCATCCCTGAAGGAACCCCAAGTAGGTGAAATTTCAAATAATGTGGAACCCTCTATTTCCTTTTTCTCACAGAAGGTCTCCCACCAATATTTGACACGGGGGACATCCTTGAGGAGTGCAAATGTAATCGTTTCTATACTAGAAAATTTGTGGACATAAAAATACCCTTCTAGAAGGTTTGACCATTTATCTAATAAATCCACATCTATTTCACCTTCAAATATAGGAATATCAAAATTGATTTGTACCTTGAATGGGGTGGCACCTCTGCTTGAGGTGGATGCGTCGCGTGTCGACAGTCGTCGAAGGATTTTTACAAAGTTGTACTTCATCTCGTTCCTATGTTGCTCAAGGGCTTCATAGAGAAACATTTTGAAAGGATACCATGTCCCATTGTATTTATTTTCTCCCTCCATGGACGGTTTCTTGGGCATGCAAGAGAAGTTGTCCTCAAGAGAAACAAGCTCGAGACCCAATTCTCTATACCCTGACTGTGTCTGGGACATGCATTAAAAAAATGACAAGGAACATACTACTCTGATATGGATTTATGAGAGGAATGAAATGAAACCACATATTTATGAAATTAACATAGAGACACAATGAACAATAACATAGATACGGTAAAACTTGACTTCTATTAAATAAGAAATATGTTGAAAACTTTAAATGCAGACTGAAAACTAATTTGCTAGAATGGTGGTAGCTTATCTTTGAGAAGAGATGTGACGGCTATGCTCATTTGCAAGAAAATGAGTAGAATGAGGCTCTGAAGAAATTTTTACAATAAATATGAATTCTAAAACCATAGACATCCAAAAACCTAACCCTAGGAGATGAAGCGCCAAAAGTCATGTGGGCCCTATTGGGGTAAGTTAGTAAATTAACTTCCTAGGGTTGCAACTTTTGCATATGATATTCGTTTAGGGCGCATGATAACTCGTTGGAAAGGTATTGATTAGGAGTCTAATTCAGGGGGCTCAATCAAAACCTTTGCTTGTCATTGAGGTGCCCGATCATGAATAAATGTTGTTTAGGCCCTCAAAATGGCCCCGAAAGTTTGGGAACCGAAAAACTACTAAAAATAATAGGTTGCCAAAATTATGTTTTGACCCAATTGGAAAAGGTGGATGGAAAAAAATATCCTTCTGGATCAATCCTTTCACCTTCGGAATCAATGGTCTCCATTGTGTTGAGTGCCCCCATCAGATGAGGAAATTTATGTTGAATTTGGGCTCGGGTGAGCCACTTGCCTTGGTGCAGGATTTGCCCTGCTTTGATAACTCGATAAAGATGGATCCTTTTCTAGTGAATGCCCTTGACCTATGTTTCCATGATATTATCAGTGGAGGCATGTTCCATGCAATCAGGGTTGAGCTTGGTTGGTGTCAACTATCTCCGAGGTGTCCAATAATGGTGGAAAATAACATTGAAGGAGATTCACATTGAACATTGGGTGCAAGACAAGGAAGGGGGGAAGGTTTATCTCAAATTCATTGTCACCTATAGCCTTGGTGATGGTGTAAGGTCCATAACAAAGTGGATGCAGCTTTCGATGAGGCCCAGTAAGGCGTTCTTTCTGCAAGTGCAACCAAATTGTCTCCCACCTAAAACTAGAGTGGCACCCAACGTTGATCATGGCGTTGTTTGTACTTGGCATTAATATTCTGTAAAATATCTTGAACCTATTGGCGGATGTGTTGGATCCGCTCAATGAACCGAGTGGCTTTTTTGAGCTCTAGTCGGAGCATGTGATGAGTCTGCCTGGGTGGTCGAAAGGGGTAGTGCAACATACATGGGACCCAATGGTTGAAATCCCAACCCCACTTGAAAGGGGTTGTGGATGTTTGAGCTATGTATGTCTTTATTGTATTTGTGTTGAACATAAGGAAGAATCTCATCCCAAGTGCGAGGGTGCTTGGAATTGTACATGCGTAAGATGTGCATCATCATCCGGTTGATGACCTTGGTTTGGCCATTCGTCGAGGGGTGGAATGCAGTGGACTTCATGATCTTGGTGTCCAACAGTGACTAGAGGCTCGACTAGAATGTGTTGAGGAACCGACTATCTCAATCTGAGATAATAGTTTGTGGGATCCCAAAGTGTACCCACACTCATTCAAGGAAGATTTTGGCAGTGGCCTTCATTGTGATGCTCTTCTTGCAAGCGGCCATAATCACCATCTTGGAAAAGAAATCAACAACTGCAAAAGCATAGTCCTTTCCTGGCTTGGTGGAGGGAAGACCCAACATGTAGTCCATTGAAATGGATTCCTAGGGCCTTTCAGGAGTAGGCAGAGGAGTGTAAAATATTTTTTTCTTAGTGGCCATTTTAGCAATAGCATAGGTAGTGAAGGACCGATATACTTGCTGACATCCTGTCAAAGTTTCAGCCAGTAGAAATGTCGTTGCAACACTGCCACTATATTTTCCACACCGAAGTGTCATGTCAACCAACTGTAGTGGGATTCCCAAATAATTTTTTCTCGCTCGCTTTATGGCATGCAGAGATGGCCTAGATGGCACAATAACCCATCTTGAAGATGGAAATTAGTGACAATTGTGTTTGCGCCCAACATTTGGTAGGTGGTGGCGAACTTAGAATCTGTCTCATATAGGTGGGGCCATCTAGAGGTCTCATGGCCACAAGAGTCTAGCACTATGGTGAATGTTGCGACTGGAGGTAGGCTAAGTAAATCAATGACTCGGTTGATACTTCATTTTTTATACTTGATGTTGAGGTGAAATTGATGCAAATATGTGGACCACTTCTGATGGCGGCCATTCTACAATTTTCCTTCTGTCTACATGAACTGCAACGGCTTATGATCTATGTGGATGATGGTCTCCTTCTCGATAATGTAATTCCTCCACTGGTGGAAGGACTTCACAATGGAGTACATTTCTTTGTCGTAATTAGGGTACTTGCAGATGACATTTTATAGTCTCTCACTATGACAGGCCATAGGGTCGCTCTATTGAGTGATGACTGAGCCCACAACATAGTCTAAAGCATCTATCTCGATCTCAAAGGGTTGTTGCAGGTCAGGTAATGAAATCACTTGGGATGAGCACAAGCATTGCTTCAGATCATCAAACGCTTTCTTTTGGGATAGGAACCACACAAATTTTTCCTTACCACCGCCCCTAGTTATTTGACTAAGGGCCCATGCAATATGGGAGAATCCCAACATGAACCTGTGATAGAAATTGTCAAGGCCTAAGAAGCTTCGAAGCTCAGTGAGCGTGGTTGGGGCTGGTCAGTCACAGATGTATTGGATCTTGGCTAGATCAACATGCACACCATGTGAATTAACAATGTATCATAGGTATTGGACCATGTCCATGCCGAAGGAGCATTTTTCCAAGTTCGCATGTGGCTTGTGTTGTCACAGAGTGTGTAGAACATTTTGAATACGATGCAAGTGTTATGCCCAATTCTTTCTATAGATAAGGATGTCATCCAGATACACCACCACAAAATAATTGGTGAAAGGAATTGGGCTTCCACAAGGTGATGAGATGGGTTGGATGTGCCCCTTGTGGAACAATTCTTGTATTTGACTCTTGATCTCCTCATTTTCTAACAGAGAGCGGTGATGGACTGGCCCATTGGGAAGCGGTGCATCAAGTATCATATCAATGGGATGCTTGACCAGACAGTGCAAAGGTACCTCTGTAGGTAATGAGAATATGTCTTTGTATTCTTCCACGACCTTATCCACTTGCTTTTGCTATGTGGAGAGGTCGATTGTGGAGGCCATGTATCTAGCTGCAACCTTTCGCTCACTTTGAGAGTGAATCACGAAGAAGAAAAACTTCCCCATCTGAGAAATGACCTTCCTGCATTGCTTGGCAGAGATCAAGGAAATAACACTAGGTGGGACTACCTCGGGTATCCTGTACAATTTCTTGTTCAAAGTAATAATAACACTGCAAGGCCTAAACTTATATACTACATGACATTTCCATAAATAAGGTTGGCCCAAAAGAACATCACAAACTTCAAGGGGAGAAACATCACACAATACCTCATCTTTGAATGGCTTGATATCGTACGATAGGCGACATTGTTGGCTAACGTGAAGATCACTTCCTTGACGGAGCCATCTGATGGTATAGAGATGTGGGTGTGACATTGTTGATAGGGCTAGCTACTTGAAAACCTCTACTGAGATGAGGTTCTTCTAGATACCTCTATCAATGATGAAGTGCAGCGAAGTGCCTTTCACCCACATCTGTGAATGAAAGAGGCGCTCGCCTTCCTCTGGCTCATCAGGTTCATCGAGTTGGATCTTTGTGGTAGAAATGGTGGCACTCAGTTCTACGTCAATGATCTGTCTCCCCTTTATGGTTTTGACTCAGATTCAGAACCTGCATCTAATTCAAAGGCTTTTACCTCAACCACCAATGACTTCTTTAAGCGGAAATCAACATTGTTATGCCAGGGGATCTTATGGAAGTCGCACCACTTCTCGGTATCTTTCTTCATATTTCCATTGTCCTTGTTTGCTTGTGGCTTGGACTGGTTGTCCTAAGGTTTCCCATATTTTCTATGTCCTTAGTTCTATGGGTTGGGGCTACCCTTGCCCTACTTCTGTTGTGAGGGGTTCCTAGACCCAAACTCTTGCGTCTTTTATTTAAGCTTATGCTCGATTTTTATGGCGTATTGATAGGTTGTGCCCAAGGATGAGATGTCCAAAAACTCCATTTTTGTCTAGATGTATCCATGCAGACCATCGTGGTACTTGAGCATCCGATGTCGCTCATAATATTAGATACATAGCTTTGTGCGCAAAGTATGGAAGACATTGGTGAAATATGGAACGGTTTGGTCTCTTTCCTACTGCAGTGTGGTCCATCTTGTATACTAGTCGTCATAGCTTCCAACAGGGAAGTATTGTTCCTTAATAGTATCCTTGAAGGAACCCCAAGTGGGTGAAACTACAAATAATGTGGAACCCTCAATTTCTTTTTACTCACAGAAGGTCTCCTACCAATATTTGACATGGGGGACAACTGTGATGAGCACAAATGTAATATTTTCTCTATCAGAAAGGTTGTGGACAGAAACATACCCTTCTATTTGTTTTAACCATTTATCTATGACATCCACATCTATTTGAACTTCAAATATATAAATATCAAAATTGATCTATACCTTGAAGGGTTTGGTGCATCTGCTTGAGGTGGATGCATTGCTTATTGGCAGTTGTCGAAGAATTTGTGCAAACATGTCCATCAACTCATTCCTCTGTCGCTCAAGGGATTCCTCGAACAACATGTTGAAAATATCTCATGTCCTATCTTCTTTCTTTTCTTCCACCATGGACAGTTTCTTGGGCATGCGAGAGCAATTGTCCTCAAGATAAACACTCTCGAGACCCAACTCTCTATACCCTGACCACATTAGGGACATGCATTAAAAAAAATGACAAGGACCAGATCACTGCTCTGATACCACTAATCCAAATTTATGAGAGGAATGAAATAAAACCACAAATTTATGAAATTAACACAGAGACACAATGAACAATAACAGAGATACATTAAACCTTGACTTCTATTTAATAAGAAATATGTTGAAAACTGTAAAATGCAGACCGAAAACTAGCTTGCTAGAATTGTGGCAACTTATCTCTGAGAAGAGATGTGACGCCTATGCTCATTCTCAAGAAGATGAGTACAATGAGGTTCTGAAGGAAGTTTTACAATAAATATGAATTCCAAATCCCTAGACATCCAAAAACCTAACCCTAGGAGATGAAGCACCAAAGTAATGTGGGCCTCGTTGGGGTAAGTTAGTACATTAACTTCCCGGGGTCATAACCTTTGCAAACGATCTTTGTTTAGAGTGCACGATAACTTGTTGAGAAGGAATTGACAAGGAGCTTCATTTGGGGGTATCAATCATATCCTTAAGCTTTGTTTGAGGTGCCAATCATGAAAAAATGTTGTTTGGGCCCTCAAAATGGCCCTGGAAGTTTGGGAACCAAAAAACTACTAAAAATAGTAACTTGCCAAAAAAATGTTTTGAGTCTGTTGGAAAATGTGAATGGCCATCGAGATCCTCCTGGATCAATCCTTCCTTATTAGGAAGAAATGGTCTCCATTGTTTTGAGTTCCCCCATCAAATGATGAAATTTTTTATGCATTTGGCCCCAGGTCAACCACTTGCCTTGGTGCAGGAGTTGCCCTGCTTTGAAAACCCAATAAAGTTGGATCCTCTGTTGGCAAGTGTCATTTCCCTGTGTGTCCATGATATGATCAGTGGATTTCTATTCCATGTAGTTAGGGTTGAGATCGGTTGATTTCAATTGTTCTGTTATCTTTGAGGTGTCCAATAATGGTGGAAAATAAGGTCGAAGGAGATCCACAATGAACACTAGGTGATAGACAAGGAAGGGGGGAAGGTTGAGCTAAAAAGCATTGTCACCCACAACATTGTTGATGGTGTAAGGTCCATAACAGAGTGGACACAGCTTCAAATGAGGCTCGGTAAGGCGTTCTTTCTACAAGTGAAACCAAACTTTGTCTCCCACCTGAAACTAGTGTGGCACCTGATGTTGATCATGGCGTTGCTTGTATTTGGAATTGGACTTCTGTAAAATATCTTGAACCTGCTGGTGGATGTGACGGATCCTCTCAATGAACCGGGTGGCTTTGTCAGCTCCAGCTGGATCCTGCAACAATTCTGCATGGGTGGCCACAAAGGGTAGTGCAACATCCATGGGACACAATGGTTGAAATCAAAACCCCACCTGAAATGGGTTGTGGCCAATTGATATATGTATGGATCTATTTTAACTATGATTAACATAGGGAATACTCTCATCCCAAGTTTCAGGGTGCTTGGAATTCTACATGAGAAATATGTGCACAATCATCTGATTGACGACCTCAGTTTGGCCACCCGTGTGGGGGTGGAAAGCAGTGGACTTGGTAAGCTTGGTGTCCAACGGTGACTAGAATCTTGACCATAATTTTTTGAGGAATTGGATGTCCCGATATGAGATAATGGTTTTGGGATCCCAAAGTGTACCCACACTCATTCAAAGAAGAGCTTGGTAGTGGAATTCATTGTGATGCTCTTCTTGCAGGTGGCCAGAATCACCATCTTGGAAAAGTGATCAACAACCACAAAAACACAGTCGTTTCCCCGCTTGATGGAGGGAAGGCCCAACATGTAGTCCAGTAAAATGTATTCCTAGGGCCTGTCAGGATTAATCAAAGGAGTGTACATGCCTTGTTTCTTAGTGTTCAGTTTGGAGATAGCGCAGAAAGTGTAGGACCAGATATACTTGCTGACATCTTTCAAAGTTTCGGACAGTAGAAATGTTGTTGCAGCATTGCCACTGTATTTTCCACGCTGAAGTTTCCTGCCACCTGACTGTAGTGGGATTCCAAAATCATCTTTTCTTACTCAATTGATGGCACACACATATCACCCATATGGAACAACAACCCGTCCATAAGATGGAAATTAGTGACAGTTGTGTTTGCGCCTAACATTTGGTAGGTGTTGGTGAAGTTAGGACCTATCTCTTAGAGGTGAGGTCATACATAGGTGTCGTGACCGCAAGATTCTATCACTATGGTGAGTGTGGCGATTGGAGTTCGACAGAGGCAATCAAAGAATCAATTGGTACTTTTTGTTTTATACTTGATGTTGAGGTGAAATTGTTGCAAATATGTGGAACATTTCTGATGGCAGTCATTATGCAATTTTCCTTGTGTCTACATGAACTGCAACAACATATGATCAGTGTGGATGATTGTCTCCTTCCTGATAATATAATTCCTCCATTGGCGGTAGGCTTGCACAATGGAGTACATTTCTTTGTTGTAAGTAGGGTACTTACAAACGACACCTAATAGTGTCTCACTATGATAGACCCCGGGGTTGCCATGTTGAGGGATGAATGCACTCACAAGATACTCTGAAGCATCTGTCTTGATCTCAAAGGGTTGTTGTAGGTCAGGTAATGAAATCACTAGGGATGAGCACAAGCGTTGCTTCAAATAATTGAATGTTTTTTGTTGGGACAGTCCCCACATAAATTTTTCCTTACCTTTGGTTATTTGACTGAGGGCCCATTTAATATGGGAGAATGCCAACACGAACCTATGATAGATATTGGCAAGGCCTAAGAAGCTTCAAAGCTTAATGAGCGTGGTTGGGACTGGAAAGTCATGAATGACTTGGATCTTGGTTGGATCAACATGCACACCATGCACACCAACAACATATCCTAGGTACTTGACCCTATCCATGTCAAAGGATTATTTTTCCATGTTGGAATTTAGCTTGTGCTACCGCAAAGTGTGCAGAACCTGCTGAGTATGTTGCAAGTGTTCTGCCCAATTCTTGTTGTAGATGAGAATGTCATCAAGATACACCACCAAAAAATAATTGGTGAAAGGCGACAACATATCATTCATCGTCTTCATGAAACTTTTTGGGTATTTGTCAAACCAAAGGGCATGACCATCCATTCAAAAGAGCTTCTTTTGAATTGAAGGCAGTGTTCCATACATATGTCTGTTCTATTGGGACCCAATGGTAGCTGGACATCAGATCAATCTTACTGAAGTATTTGGCCCCCCTTGAGATGATCAAGGAGATTGTCGATTTCAGGAATCAAGTACTGGTTCCTAACTGCATTTTTATTTAGGTCCCAGTAATCAATTTAGAGTCAACAGGTCCCGTCCTTCTTCTGCACCAACACGATTGGGCTCCCACAAGGTGATGATATGGGTTGGATGTGCCCCTTGTGGAGAAGTTCTTGGATTTTATGCTTGATTTCCTCATTTTCTAGCAGACAACGATGATATACTGGCCCATTTGGAAGCGATGCATCGGGGATCAGATCGATGGGATGCTTGACATGACAGTGCAGAGGTACCCTGGTAGGTGATGAGAAGATGTCTTTGTATTCTTCCATGACTTTATCCACTTTCTTCTGCTTCATGGAGAGGTCGGCCGCAGAGGCCATGGATGTGGCAGAAACCTTTCGGTCACTCTGAGAGTGAATCACAAAGAAGACAAACTTCTTGTTCTGAGAAATTACCTTCTTGCATTGCTTGGCAGAGATAAAGGAAATAACACTAGGTGGGACTACCTCGGGTATCATGTACAATTTATTGTTCAAAGTAATAATAACATTGTGAGGCCTAGACTCATATACAAAATGAAATTTCCATAAATAAGGTTGGCCCAAAAGAACATCACAAACTTCAAAGGGAGAAACATCACACAATACCTCATCTTTGAATTGCTTGATGTCGTATGATAGGCTTCAAAGTTGGCTAACGCAAAGATCACTTCCTTGACAGAGTCATCCATTGGTGTAGGGCTACAGGTGTGGTGTTGTTGGTGAGGATAGTTTCTTGATGACCTATGTTGAGGTGAATTTCTTCTGGCTACCGCTATCAACGATGAAGTGCAGTGGAGTGCCTTTCACCCACATTTATGAATGAAAGAGGTGCTTGCCTTCCTCTGGCTCATCAGGTTCATCGTGTTGGATCTTGGTGGTAGAAACGGTGACACTGGGTTTCACATCAATGATATGTCTCCCCTTTTCTAGTTCTGAATTATATTCGAAACCCACATCTGATTCAAAGGATTTTTCCTCATCCACCAATGAATTCTTTGAGCGGAAATCAATAGTGTTATGCCAGGGGCTCTTATGGAAGTCGCACCATTTCCCGGTATCTCTCTTCATATTCCCATTGTCCTTCTTTGCTTGTGACTTGGACTGGTTGTCCTAAGGTTTCCCATATTTGTTATGTCCTTTGTTCTATGGGTTGGGGTTTCTCTTTTCCCTGCTTATTCTTTGAGGGTTCCAAGACCCAAATTGTCGCATATTTTGCTTAACTTCTACTCGATTTTGATGGTGTATCGATAGGCCGCGCCCAATGATGAGATGTCCAAAAACTACATTTTTGTCTAGATGTATCTATGCATATCGCCGAGACTTGAACACTAGATGTCACTCAGAAAATTTGATACCTAGCTTGGTTCCCAAGGTATGGAAGACATTGGTGAACTTTAGCACGTTTTTGTCTCTTTCCTGTTGCAGTGTGGTCCATCTTGTATACAAGTTGTCATAACTTCCAACAGGGTAGTATTTTCTTTAATAAAATCCCTGAAGGAACCCCAAGTGGGTGTAATTGCAAATAATGTGGAACCCTCTATTTCCTTTTTCTCACATATGTTCTCCCACCAATATTTGACATGGGGGACGACCTTGAGGAGCACAAATGTAATATTTTCTCTATCATAAAAGTTGTGGGAAGAAAATACCTTTCTAGAAGGTTTAACCATTTATCTACGACATCCACATCTATTTGACCTTAAAATATAGGAATATCAAAATTGATATGTACCTTGAATGGGGTGGCACCTTCGATTGAGGTGGATGTGTCGGTTATCAGTAATTGTCGAAGGATTTTTGAAAGGTGTCCATCATCTCGTTCATGTGCCACTCAAGGGCTTCTTCGTGCAACATTTTGAAAGGATCTCTTGTCCCAATGTATTTATTTTCTCTCACCATGTATTTTTTCTTGGGTGTGCGAGAGTTGTTGTCCTCAAGAGAAACAAGCTCGAGACCCAACTCTCTATACCTTGACCACGTGTGGGACATGCATGAAAAAAATGACAAGTAGCAGACCGCTCTGATATCATTGATTTGGATTTATGAGTGGGAAAAAATGAAACCATATATTAATGAAATTAACATAGAGATACAATGAAACTTGACTTATATTAAATAAGAAATATGTTGAAAACTGTAAAATGCAGAATAAAAACTAGCTTGCTAGAATGGTGGCAGCTTATCTCTAAGAAGAGATGTGAAAACTATGCTCATTCGCAAGAATATGAGTGCAATGGGGCTCTAAAGGCCTTTTTACAATAAATATGAATTCCCAAACCCTAGACATCCAAAAACCTAACCCTAGGAGATGAAGCGCCAAAAGTCATGTGAGCCTCGTTGGGGTAAGCTAGTACCTTAACTTATCGGGGTCGTAACTTTTGCATACAATCTTGTTTAGGGCGCACAACAACTCCTTGGAAATATATTGATGAGGAGATTCATTTAGTGAGCTTAGTCAAAGCCTTTAGCTAGCTTTGAGGTGCCTGATCGTGAAAAATCGTCGTTTAGGCCCTCAAAATGGCCCCGGAAGTTTGGTAACCGAAAAACTATTAAAAACAGTAAGTTGCCAAAAAATTGTTTTGAGCCAGTTGGACAAGGTGGATGGCCACCGATACCCTCATGGATCAGTCCTTCCAATTTAGGAAGCAATGGTCTCCATTGTGTTGAGTGCTCCCATCAGATGAGGAAATTTTTGTTGAATTTGGCCCCAGGTGATCCACTTGCCTTGGTGCAGGAGTTGCCCTACTTTAACAACCCGATAAAGATGGATCCTTTGTTGGTGAGTGGCCTTGACCTGCATTTTCATGATATGATCAGTTATGATTGTTCCATGCATTCATGGTTGATCTCAGTTGGTGTCAATTGTTCCACTATCTCTGAGGTGTCCAGTAATGGTGGGAAATAAGGCCGAAGGAGATCCACATCGAACACTGGGTGCATTCCAAGGAAGGGGGGAAGGTTGAGCTTAAAATAATTGTCACCCACATTCTTGGTGATGGTGTAAGGTCCATAATAGAGTGGACACAGCTTTCGATGAGGCCTAGTAAGAGGTTATTTCTGCAAATGCAACCAAACTTTTTCTCCCACTTGAAACTAGTGTGGCACCCGATGTTCATCATGGCGTTGCTTGTCCTTGGCATTGGACTTCTACAAAATATCTGAAACCTATTGGAGGATGCATTAGATCTGCTAAATGAACTGGGTATATTTGGCAGCTCTATTTGGAGCCTGTAGAGAGTTTTCTTGGGTGGCCACAAGGGGTAGTGCAATATCCATGGGACCCAATGGTTGAAATATCAACCCCATATTAAAGGGGTTTTGGTCGATTGAGTTATGTATGGATCTGTTGTAGTTGTGTTGAACATAGGGAAGACTCTCATCCTAAGTGCGGGGGTGCTTGGAATTGTGCATGTGCAATATGTGCACAATCATCTGGTTGATGACCTTGGTTTGGCCATCCATCTAGAGGTGGAAGGTAGTGGACTTGGTGAGTTTGGTGTCCAACAGTGACCAAAGGCTCAACCATAAAGTGTTTAGGAAATGACTATCCCAATCTGAGATAATGGTTTGTGGGATCCCAAAGTGTACCCATATCGTTCAAAGAAGATCTTGGCAATGGCCTCTGTCGTGAAGCTCTTCTTGCAAGCGGCCAAAATCACCATCTTGGAAAAGAAATCAACAACCCAAAAGACACAGTCGCTTCCCCACTTGGTGGAGGGAAGGCCCGACATGTAGTCCATTGAAATGGATTCCTAGGTCCTGTCAGGAGTAGGCAGATGAGTGTACAAGCCTTGTTTCTTAGTGTCTAGTTTGGCAATAGTGCATGCAGTGCAGGAACAAATATACTTGTTGACATCTTGTCAAATTTTCGACCAGTAGAAATGTTGTTGCAGCACTGCCACTGTATTTTCCACGTCGAACTGTCCTACCACCCGACTATATTGGACTTCCCAAATTATCTTTTCTCAATCACTTGATGGCACACAGAGATGGCCCAGATGGCACAACATCCCATCCCAAAGATGGAAATTAGTGACAACTATTTTTTTTCCCAGCATCTAGTAGGTGATGGTAAATTCAAGATCTATCTCATAGATTTGGGGCCATCTGAAGGTCTTGTGGCCATAAGAGTCTATCATTGTGGTGAGTGTCGCGACTAAAGGTCGGTTGAGGCAATAAACGACTCGAGGTACTTCATGTTTTATACTTGATTTTGAGGTGAAATTGCTGCAAATATGTGGACCACTTCTGATGATGGTCATTTTGTAATTTTCCTTATGTCTGCATGAAATGCAACGGCTTATGATCAGTGTGGATGACTGTCTCCTTCCTAAGAATGTAATTCCTCCACTAGTGGCAGGCTTGCACAATGGATTACATTTCTTTGTCATAAGTAGGTTACTTACAAATGACATCTGATAGTGTCTGAGTATGATAGGCCACAGGGTGGTTATGTTGAGTGATGACTGTGCCCACATAATATTCTGAAGCATATGTCTCAATCTCAAAGGGTTGTTGCAAGTTAGGTAATTAAAGCACTGGAGATGAGCACAATTTATTCTTCAGATCATCGAACGCTTTCTATTGGGACATGACCCACACAAAATTTTCCTTACCACCGCCCCTGGTTATTTGACTGAGGTCCCATGCCATATGGGAGAATCCCAACATGAACCTGCGATAGAAATTGGAAAGGCTTAAGAAGCTTCGAAGCTTAGTGAACATGGTTGGGGTTGTTCAGTCATAAATGAATTGGATATTGGTTGGATCAACATGCACACCATGCGCATCAACAATGTATACTAGGTATTGGACCCTATCCATGTCGAAGGAGCATTTTTTCAAGTTGGCATGTAGCTTTTGTTGTCGCAGAGTGTGAAGAACCCATTGAATATGTTGCAAGTGTTCTGCCCAAGTCTTATTGTAGATGAGGATGTCATCCAGATACACCACCAAAAAATAATTGGTGAAAGGCCACAAGATATCGTCCATCATCCTCATGAAAGTTGTTGGGGCATTTGTCAAACCAAATGGCATGACCAACCATTCAAAAATACCTTATTTTGACTTGAAGGCAGTTTTCCATACATTTGTTTGTTCTATTGGGACCTGATGGTAGACAGACTTTAGATCAATCTTACTGGAGTATTTGGGCCCCTTGATTTGATGAAGGAGATTGTTGATTCAAGGAATCAAGTATCAGTTCCTGATTGTGATTTTATTTAGGGCCCGGTATTCAATGCACAATGGTTAGGTCTCATCCTTCTTGTGCACCAACATGATTGGTCTTCCATAAGGTGATGTGTTTGGTTGAATGTGCCCCTTGTGGAGAAGTTCTTGGATTTGACGCTTGATCTCCTCATTTTCTAAAAGAGAGCGACGATAGACTATCCCATTGGGAAGCAATGCGTTGGGGATCAAATTGATGGGATGCTTGACCTGATAGTGCAGAGGTACCCCAATAGGTGATGAGAATATGTCTTTGTATTCTTCCACGACCTTATCCACTTGCTTCTGCTACATGGAGAGGTCAACTGCGAAGGCCATGGATATGGCTGCAACCTTTCACTCACTCTAAGAGTGAATCACGAAGAAGAAAAACTTCTCGGTCTGAGAAATGAACTTCTTGCATTTCTTGGCAGAGATCAAGGAAATAACACTAGGTGGGACTACCTCATGTATCATGTACAATTTCCTGTTCAAAGTAATAATAACACTACGAGGCTTAGACTCATATATAGCATGACATTTCCATAAATAAGGTTGGCCCAAAAGAACATCACAAACTTCAAGGGGAGAAACATCACACAATACCTCATCTTTATGAGAGGAATGAAATGAAATCATAGATTTATGAAATTAACACAGATACACAATGAACAATAATAGAGATACAGTAAAACTTGACTTCTATTAAATAAGAAATATGCTAAAAAGTATTAAATGCAGATTGAAAACCAGCTTGCTAGAATGGTGGCAGCTTGTCTCTGAGAAGAGATGTGACGAGTACGCTCATTCATAAGAAGATGAGTACAATGAGGCTTTGAAGGCCTTTTTAAAATAAATATGAATTCCAAAACCCTAGACATCCAGAAACCTAACCCTAAGAGATGAAGCACCAAAAGGCATGTGGGCCCCGTTGGGGTAAGTTAGTACATTAACTTCTGAGGGTTGTAACTTTTGCATACAATCTTCGTTTAGGGAAAACAGTAGCTCGTTGGAAAGGTATTGATGAGGATATTCATTTAGGGGGATAGATCATATACTTTGGCTATTATTAAGGTTCCTGATCTTGAAAAAAACATCGTTTAGGCCTCGAAAATGGCTTTGGAAGTTTGGGAACTGAAAAAATGCTAAAAATAGTATGTTGCCAAAAACTTGTTTTGAGCCAGTTGAACAAGGTGGATTTCCACTTATATCCTCTTGGATCAATCCATCTCAAACTATTCACCTTCCTCAATATTATTTCATTGAAAATGAGCCTACACTAGTACCACCGCTTCCCAAATGGGTCTGTTCAACATGAGAAGCAACAGGTGATATTTCTAGTGATCCTAGAGATCAGTGTCATACACATTCACAGTTCTAGAAAACCTCCTCTTGTTTGTCTCACGTTTTAGAGACTCGTGGTTGAGACACATTTTCAAAAGCTTCTGACCATCCATATTGGGACATATGAATGAATGAAGAATATTGTTCCTTAATGGTGAATGATACTTGGGATCTTGTACCTCTTTTGAAAGGAAGAAAACTTGTCATATGTAAATGGGTGTATAGAAATCAATATGCATCATATCGAAGTGTTGAAAGACACAAGGCCTAGTTAATTTCCAAGGGATTCTCTCAAGTCGAAGACATTGACTATAATGCAATATTTTCCCTTGTAGCCAAAATGAATTCCATCCACCTTGTTCTAGCCCTTGCAGCCTCACATAAATGAGAGGACCATCAAATGTATGTTAAATATTCCTTCTTGCATGGGGATTTTCAAGAATAAATCTACATGGAACAACCTCTTGGCTATGTCTAAAATGACTCCAACCTTGTTTGTCACCTTAAGAAATCTATTTATGGTATTAAGCAATCTCCTCGAGCTTGGTATGCCAAAATGGATAGATTTCTTCTTAACATTGGCTTTTCTAGATGTCATCCCGACCTTAATGTCTATACCAGGAAGGTAGGAATCCATCTCATAATACTTTTCTTTATGTTTATGACCTTATCCTCACTAGTAATGACCCTGAACGTTTAACCCATGTGAAATCCAACCTTAAAAAGAAATTTGAAATGAAAAACTTAGGCTACTTGCATTATTTCCTTGGCCTCCAAGTATTGCAAACCAAGGAAGGGATTTTCTTTCCCAGTCTAAGTATGCTTGTGACCTTCTTCATTGCTTTCACATGGAATATTCTAACCCATCCCCTTCTCCCTTCCAGTCTATAGTCAAACTTGTTGCCACTTGTATTATTCCCAAAGTTGATGCCACTTTATACAGTCAGTTAGTTGGTATCCTCTTGTATTTGATTCATACCCATCCTGATATTTCTTTTGTTGTTGGTATTGTATCTTGGTATATGAAAACACCCCATGAAAGCCAATGGAAAGCATCAAAAAGGAAACTTTGGTATGTCCGAGGTACAGTTCAGTTTGGGATACAATACAATTTAGGGGGAATCCTTTTTTGGTTGGCTTCACTGATTCAGATTGGGATGGTGACTCTAATGATCAAAATTCTACTACATGTTATGCTTTCAACCTTGGTTTCAGACCTGTCCCTTGGGCTTATAAGAAACAACAGGCTATTTCTCTTTCTTCAATAGAAGCAGAGTACCAAGCAGTGGTTAATGCAATTCAAGAAGCCTTGTGGCTTCCACATATCCTTTCAGAGTTTGGATTCTAGCAACAACATCTGACCACCCTCTGGTGCGAAAATGAAAGTGCCATCAAGCTCGCCAAAGATCCAGTTCAACATCAATGCAACAAAGACATCGACCTACACATGCACTTCATCAAATAGCTCAATAATGCTTGAGTTATTGAAGTGCTCTTTTTCCCTACAGAAGATCAAGTTGCAGACGTTTTCACAAAGTCTCTTACAGAAGCGAAGTTTTCCAAACTTTGATCTATGTTAGGATTTCAGGAAGTTTTCATTAAGGGGGGATATTCTATAATGCCTTCTTCCTTCTCCTATTGTTTCGCCTTTGTAAATCCTTCAATCTTATCCTAAGTTTTTCTTAAGGGGGGATGTTAGGATATTTAGACACTTAGGAGTTAGTTAAGATCAAGTTGTTCTAATGTGTATTTAGGTAAAATAATGTTTCTTAGTATGTTTCTTTAGTATTCATTTGTAATTATGTAATTCGACGGTCACGATATATTCTAGACATAAAGTGATCCGATGACCATTATATGTTCTAGACATAGAATGATCTGATGGCTCATATTCTCCTCAATATTAACGATTACATTGATCTATGGCTTAGCAACTGATTGGTCCACGATATTTATTTAAAGAGTATGGAGGGTCATTTTACTAATGATTAATTGTGAGAAATTCTATTGTAAAATATGTTTCTTTTGCATTAATGTATTTCCTCAAGTGGCCATGTTGGTTGGGGATGTGGACCGTTTCCCTCTTCGATAGTTTTAACCATGTAAAAGCATTGGTCTGTTGATCTTTGATATGGTTGTGTGAATGGTTACTGAAGGTGTTTTTCCTGTGTTGGAATACCTTGCTTTTTTGAACATTAGGTACCCCATATTACCCCATACTATCCTCCCTAGATGCATTACATCTAAGGTTGACATTTGACAATAGAGGATTTACTTTCCCATATGCATCCTTTCTTATTTCTTTTTAGTGGAATCATAGCCCCCTTCATGCTCCCCTTCAAGCCCTCCCTTCGACTTCTTTCTTTTACAAATACCTATTAAAATTTAAGGATGCATAAAAGAAAAGACTTTAACAACATGCACAACAATATCCAACAAACATGCATAGTCTTAAAATTCAATTAATCGATAATTAAATATACACAACGAAAATACATTTGTATACATGTAAATGATACCATAACAGAGAGAACTTATCTTTATTAAATATGACACGAACTGGCTGCATACCAAGGACATTCCACCCAACCGTAGACACTATTGTTCCAAATCTCAACAGCAGCGTCACCCCCGAGCCAGGGCTATGAATCCACAAGGACGGTTCCAGAGTGTTACTTGGCTTCCCAAACCAGTCAGCACCCAAGATCTCACAGGCTTCCCAACTCTCACAACAATCCAAGTACCCAACTCTCTTCTACCTATCTTGCACCACTCGAGAGAATAGACCTCCACCCTTCTTTGCCACGCAGTCCCTTAGGCAGTCCTTCTCCTTAATTCGGGCTCCAACGCAACTAGTCCAAAATATTGATGTTGGAGCTATCAGGACTCCCAGCTATGAGCAACGTTGGACACAGGCCAATGCATCTCAGACATGCGGGCCTCAAGTCACGGCTAGATCACTCCAGCGACCACTACAACCAACTATCCCGTGGCTAATTCTTTGGCATTTCAGTTCCCTTTCCCAAGCCAAGACGTGGATGATGGATGGATCAATGAAAGGGTAAGTGGGTGCATGGAGGTTCATGCATGGAGGTGCATGCATGAAAGTGCATGAGGGATAGAATGGGGAGAATGCAGAAGTGAAGAAGAGAATGAGCCAACGACCAACCCCCCCATCAGACCAAAGGCGAGTTTAAGTAAATTCGTGGGGAAATCAAGAACCTCCTGGCCTTCCCTAATAAGCTCACGTAATCGATCCCCTCCCTTAGACAAAAAGGGATAATTATAATCGGAATAAACACTTATCCCCTCAAGCCCCCTCTCTTGTGGAATCATAGCCCCCTATAACTCTAGTCCTTGTCCATCTAGCAACCAGTCATGTATTTATTATTAATAATGATAAAAAAATTACATGTCTTGTGAACACTGGCCTTTTAATAATTTTTTGGGCACTCTGGCCTCTTAGCATTGTAACAATACCTTATTTAAAATGGGGGTTCAAAATCTGGGGTGTTACATCCCCTCCCCCTTATTTTGGCACTGTCCTCGGTGCATATACAAAAATAGAGATCAAAATATCAAATTATTCAAAAAGATGCAGGTACTATGCCCGCATGGCATCTTCATGCTCCCAGGTAGCATCTTTAAGACCGTAGCAGGTCCAATGAAATTTTACCATCTCTATAACTCGATTCCAAAGCATTTTGAATTTTTTTTCCAATACCTGCACCGGCTAAACCTGCAAATCTCCCTCTGTCTCTACCTGAATCAGATGCCAATCAATAACATGGTTAGGATCATGTACATATTTCTTTAGTAAAGAGACATGAAATACATTATGCACACTCATGGAAGTAGGAAATGTAAGCATGTATGCAACTGGCCCTATTCTGTCCAATATTTCAAATGGACCACAAAATCTAGCTGCCAGCTTTGTACAACTACCCAATTTCAAAGAGCTTTTCTTGGGCTTCACTTTCAAAAGTACATGCTCCCCTACTTTGAATTCTCTAGCTCTTATGTTCTTGTCTACATAAACTTTCTATCTATCCCGAGTTGCATTTAAATTCTACTTGATCTTGACCACCTGGTCTTCCATGTCCTTGAGCAACTCTGGCCCAAGTACCACTCTATCTGTTGGGTTGTCCCATCTTACAATAGTATCACATTTCCTACCGTACAAGGCTTCAAATGGGCTCATTCTCAATGAAGCTTGATACCCATTATTATATGCAAACTCAACCAAGTGTAAGTAATCTTCCCACTAAGATGGCTTATCCATCACATACATTCTCTCCATGTCTTCAATTATTTGATTGACTCTCTCTGTTTGCCCATCTGTCTGGGGATGATATGTTGTGCTAAAATTTAGATTTGTGCCAAATTCTTTAAACAATCCCCTCCAGAAATTGGAGGTAAACTTTGTATCTCTGTCCGAGACAATTTTCCTAGGTATCCCATGAAACCTAGCAATTTCCTTCATGAAAATTTCTGCAATATTAGTCGTTGTATGCGTTGTCTTCACAGGCACAAAATGAGCAGCCTTTGTTAATTTTTCAACCACCACCATGATGGAATCATGTTTCTTATTCGTTCTAGGTAATCCTGTGATGAAATCCATGGTGATCACTTCCCATTTCTTCTCTGGAATTGGAAATGGTTGCAACAAACCCACTGGGTGCCTATGCTCAGCCTTCACCTTCTGACATTCCATACATCGAGTGATGTAATCAACAACATCCTTCTTCATTCTCGGCCAAAAGAACTAGCTTCTTAATGTTGTAATTGTTTTCTGGTAACCGAGATGTCCAACATAAGGAACATCATGCATTTCCTTCAGTACCAAATTCCTTAGTTCTCTAGAACTAGGAACATAGATTCTATTTTTATGCATGAGTAGTCTGTCTTCCTTTATCTCATACTCCTTTATTCTTTGTTGTACATCTCCTTGCTGTAATTTTTCCTTTACCTGTAGGCAATGATGGTCTGTAACAAGACCATCCAAAACTGTGCTCTTCAAGTCTGACTGATGCATACTGACAGCAGTAGCATGCATGAGATGCACTCTTCTACTAAGTGCATCGACAACTTTATTCTCCTTTCCCTTGATATGCTTGATATCGAAGTCATATCCACTTAAAAATTCCAGCCATCTTGTTTGCCTGGAATTCAAGGTTGGTTGTTCAAAAAGATACTTCAGGCCAATGTGATCTATCCTTAATTTGAATTTCTTCCCCATGAGATAATGCCTCCACATCCTCAAGGCATGAACAATGGCAGCAAGTTCCAAGTCATGGGTGGCATAATTCCTCTCATGTTCCTTAAGCTTTCTGGATTCATATACAATGACATGTCCATTTTGCGTGAGGACTCCCCCAAGTCCTTCCTTACATGCATCTGTACATACCACAAAACTTTCATTTGGGTCAGCAATCTTTAACACAAGTGCACTAGTAAGTAATTCCTTCAACAAATTAAAATTATTTTCACACTTGAGTGTCCATTCAAATTTAGTTCCCTTCTTTTGAAAAGAAGTGATGGGATGAGCAATCTTAGAGAACCCTACTATGAACCTTCTATAGTAGCCAGCTAATCCCATAAAAGATCTGACATTTGATGCATTTCTGGGTGTTGGCCATCCTCTAATGGCTTCAATATTCTCTGGATCTACTACTATGCCCTGCTCTAAAATAATGTGTCCCAAGTAATGGATCTGCTTTTGATAAAAAGAACACTTACTCAACTTGGAATACAACTGATGTTCTCTCAGTACTTGCAACAACAGTCTTAAGTGATTTTCATGCTCCTCTACAGACTTAGAATAGATAAGTATGCCATCCAGGAATACTATGACAAACTTATCCAAATAATTTTTTAATATGCCATTCATTAACCACATGAATACAATTGGTGCATTGGTTAGTCCAAAAGGCACCACTACAATTTCATAATGCCCATACCTGGTCCTAAAGGTTGTCTTATGAACGTCTTCTTCCTTGATTCTTACCTGATGGTATCCTGCCCTCAGGTCAATCTTTGAGAATATCTTTTCTCCTCTTAGCTGATTAAAGAGGTCATCAATTCGGGGTAAAGGATACTTGTTCTTTATAGTGTACTTGTTCAGCTGTCAGAAGTCAATACATAGCCTCAAGGTTCCATCCTTCTTTTTGACAAAAATTACTGGTGCTCCCCAAGGTGAAACATTTGGACGTATGTACCCTTTCTTCAACAATTCTTCCAAATACATTTGTAATTCTTTTAACTCTGGTGTGCTCATTCTGTAAGGTGTTTTTGACACCGAGGAAACTCCTGGCACTAAATCAATTGAGAAATATATCTCCCTTATGGGTGGCAACCCATGTATTTCTTGGAATACATCTTCAAATTCCTGTAGTACTAAGAAATCCTCGAGGCTTGGCCCCTTTGTATTATCTGGCTCTTCCACATGAGCTTCATACAATTGACACCCTTTCCTAACACATCTTTTTAGTTGTAAGGCTGAAATCTCCCTTATAGAGACGAGTCTTGGAACTCCTTTCACAGTGCTCTATTTTTCACTTCCATCAAGACATGTAAATGTCTTGTTATAACAATCTAGGACAACATGATGCTTGTCCAACCAATCCATTCCAATCAGAATATCATAAGACCCCAATGGTATGATATTTAGTTCAATACTAGTATTCACGCCATTAAGACTTATGGAACAACTTCTGACCATATCATGGATTCTTCTTTTGGTCCCAGTGGCTAACTGAACCAAACTTGTTTTTCCAAGTTTACTTTTCTCCAAATATAATATATCCACTATCTTGGGATCAATGTAGCAATGAATTTCTCCTTAATCAATCAAAATAGAAACATGTTGATTTATGATCTTACCTTCCACCTCGATCATACTGGACTAGTACTCTGCTTGTCGATCATCTAAAGATGCATATATTCTTCCCATATCTTCGACTGTTGTAGCCTATTAGATGTTGTGCACAGTATTCACTTGGTCCTTTTTGTGACGGCAATCCTTGTACATGTGATATTCCTTGCATCCCCAACATTGGATTGGTGGTATTCCCCTTTTTCCCAAGGAATCTTCTTTCTTGAAATCCCCCTTAGCATACAGATCTTGATGATTTCTATTAGGCTCATTCCTATTGAAGGGAGGTTTGAATCCTTTCCTCCTCTTATCAGACTTAACATTTTTTCTTGTCCTTCCAAGATTTCTGCAAGGATTCTCTTCCCTGGCCTGGCTCATACAGGTATGTAGCCTTCCTGATAGCTTTAGTCAAGGTCTTGGGTTCATCATATTTGATCTTTTTCCTTATATAAGGCTGGAAGTACACTTAGAAATCTATGTATTTTCACTTTCTCATCGCCAATGAACCTGACATACTTTAACAATCCCAAGAACTTCTTCTCGTACTCTTCCATAGTCATGCTTCCCAACATGAGTTCAAAGAACTCCTGCATTTTCTTGTCATAGAAATGCTCTGAGAGGTACTCCTTCTGGAAGTACTTCTTGAACTACTTCCAAGTGATCCCACTTTCATTATTGTGCTCCAATTTCTTCAGTTGGTCCCACAACATTGCAACTTTCCTGTGTAAATTGTAGGTGGCAATCCTGGCTTCCACGTTTGATGAATAGTTATGCAACTAAAAATATCTCTTGAGCCCAAGTAACCATGCTTCGGCATCATATTCCCTTTCTCTTTCCCATTGAAGGAAGGTGGCTTGAGCTTCCTCAACTCTCCTTGCAAACTATCTATCTCTTATTTCCTTCTTTGGTGTCTGATAGGAGACACCTATGGACTGCTTACGGGATCTTTCGATGCATACAAATTTATTTCTGAGTAAGGAGGTGAGTGGTGTCCATGAGATCTGCTAGTACTTCATGAATAACCAGCTCTTCCACGATTAGTCCTTCTTTCATGGCACCTGCCTTCTACCTCTTGTCTTGATTTTGATCCCTTCTTCGTTGGTCTCTGCAACTAATTTAATCTCTACAACACTCGAGCATTTATCTAACTTTTCTCTCTCATCAGTCTATCGTTGTCTACTTTGTAGCTCTGTACTTCCATCTTCAGGCTTCTTACCATTTCTATTAACGTTTCCTGCTCTCCTTTTCCCTTGCATCCATTGGACTCTGTCTCCGCATTACCAGCTCTGGTATTTTGGCCTTCAACCTCCATATCATGACTGGAGGCTCCCTCGCCTTCTTCCATTTCCTCAATACGCATCTTGAGTTGATGTGCTTAAGCCCCTTAATTCTGCAAAATGTGCAAGCGACCATTTTGTTAGAATTATAAAAAAATTCCAAACCATGCTACAGGTCTCTTTCTTCTTCTTTTTTTTGTTCATGGAGATCATATCCCCATTCTTCAAAAATAACAGTGTCCTGTTATCCTTGGCTGACACAGAATCTCATCCTGCACAGGTGCTTCCTTCAAACCACCTTCCCAGGTGACCACGACTAGAAACCGTGGCTAAATCCTTCCTTAAAACCTTTCTATCTCGAAGACAACCAATTCGACCCTTATCCCTCCTTCCCTCAGCTCACAATCTGCATATGACCATGGCCATGACCCTATGCTTAGCTGAAAAAGTGCTTTTCTAGAGCTTCATGACTTCAAAAATTTCAGCCAGGACCGGGTCAATGGTCCTTGTCCTCTTTCATGATCAATGATCGAAATCCACTTTGGGACTCCGTGCTTCGGGGGTCTCAACTTTCCCCGCTTGCTTCCTCCCATAACACTTTTACCTGGAGTTCATGATCTGCTGACGGGTGTCCTCCCACAGATCAATCAATGTGAATCGCTTCGGCTCTTCGGGCTTCAGAAGTTTCAAGCTTTCCTCCTGCACTTTCTCCCGAAGTGATTTCACCTGAAGTCGACGATCCTTCGATCTGTGTCTTCTGGAATCAACAGTCAATATGTACTCCGGCCTTTGGGCCTTCAGGAGTTTTTGTCCCTGTTGGAGCCGCCTTTCTTTTCTAGCTCGTTTTCAATATCATGTCTTAATGCTTGAAGTCGAAAGATGGTTTTCGTATTTTCCTTCTGTTGTTCCAAAATCTGTGAAGTCTCATCATGCGAGCGGCGACGGTTATCATACTCTCAAGGCGAGTTCTACTTTTCATTCAAATGATTTTCCCCCTTTTTTACCTCGGGATTTCGTATGTCGGATGTTATAGATCACATAGTTCACAAGTCCCGAACAACAAAATGACAAAATCGTTTTAAAGTCTTACCCAGGTCAGTAACGAGAGTAAACTTTTCTTAAACTATGGTTAAGCATCATCAGGGTTTCGTGTCTTGGCATTTACTAAATCCAAAAGTCTTATTGTCGTAACACCGATAGTCGAAACCACGAATTTATTGTTTTAGTAACCTGCGTTAAGGTTAAAGGTAAAATCTTAGCCGTCGTTAAGTTCTGTCGGAAATTCACAACTCGACGTATTTTCTTTTAAAAGCTACACTGTCAAAGCCCCGAGTCGCGAAGTTGCGATAAAGATATAAACGTAATTAATTAAACACTTAATCCGATTTTATTCTCCATTTTAATTAAAACATATCATCGCAATCTCGTGATTTCACAACTCGGCATACAAACTTCCCGGAAGCTATACCTTCGAAGCTCCGAGTTGCAAAGTTGCGATCTCGCGATTTCGCAACTCGGCATACGAACTTCCCAAAAGCTATACCTTCGAAGCTCCGAGTAGCGAAGTTGCGATATAAATAATCACGTAATTAATTAAGCACCTAATCATAATTACATTTTTTATTAACCAAATACAATCATCGCAAATCTCGGGTGTTAGAGGTTCAAAGGGTTAAAGCGAAAACTCTCGATGCAGCGAGTACCGAAATATTAATTAACTTTGGTAAAACCTGATTAATTGAGCTAAGCCAGTATTTCCAGTGATTTGATGCATGCAGAGTTTACGAGGCAGTCTTAATTCTTCCTTACGCCAACTAACATTTCAAATCGCCAAAATTTATGGCATTAATTAGAAACAAGGCAAATCTACAAGTAAAGATTGGGTTTTTATTGCTAAATTTATATTTAAGCGTGATTTGACTGATCTATTCTTAAAAAGTACCGAGTTTTTTAATATATAGAGCTGTTATTCTTTATCACAAATTCATTTCTATATTATGCGGAGCATACTTTTCTCAGTGAACTAATTTCTATATGTATACATATTTTTATCGCAGAAGAGCTAAAGCAAGATCCCCCGCCATGGCCCCGCGAAAAGCGTCTAAAGCCAATGTTGAGGCTTCGGGACAAGGTTCAAACAAATTCACTGATACTTCACCTCGAAGTGTCGACTTTGTCATGACCTGGTCATTTGTTTCTGATGTTCTACAGTCCGAATTGGTAGATTATTCTGATGATTCCAGTGACAATGAAAAAGACGACCTGACCACCAAATATAAGATCGTCATCCAATCGGGAATGCATAAAGTAGAGGCCAGGCCACGACTCCTCCCTTACTATGATATGGTACGGTGGGCATTAGACCATGTGGACATACAGACCAGAACCATCATCAATGAACAAAAAGTCACTATTGGGACTTTGAGACCCGAACAACTGCAGGCTATGTACAAGTTGCCTACCATGTCGGACCTTACATATGATGTCGAATTCTTGGAGAACTTCAAACAAAAAGAATGTGTGCAATATGACAAGACTATGTCCAGTTTAATTAGAGATTGGGTTTCACACCCTGCGAAGTTTAGGGCAGACAGTAATGGTATATATTCAATAGATTCCTTGGAACCACAGTTCAAATATGTAGCTATGATGACCTGCAGATTATATGGGAGAAAGGACACCACACATTTATTTCTTCAGTGGGCGCCTCTAATACATCAAGTCACCAAAGTTTGTTCCTTCGACTCAGCTAAAATGTTGTCTGATAGCTTGACGAGTCAAGTTACAGAGTATCGAGCGCAAAGGGAGAACGGGAAGATTGCTTCATTCTTTATGTCTGCGTGCATTATGGACGTCGTGTGTTTTCTAATGCCCTTTCCTTTAATGAACTGGAGTTGGAATCCATCAGAGGCCAAGCCCATCCACGTCTACCATTCGAAACTGTGGGAGAACAAAGCGGCAGATTTTGTGTATGAAATTTTTAACTGGGTAATGGTATCGCTGCATGTCACTATTTTCGGCCACCTACCACCCAGGATCTCGGACAGTATAGTAATGAATTTGAGCAGTATAGTTGACTGGTATGTAGAAGCCGAATTCTCATATCTCATAGTTTTCAGGGCTTCTGTTCCCCCGCATGCACTACCATTATTCATACCCGACAAACTGGCTTGTCGTGAGGTTGCTAGGCAAACCGTAATTGGTGGCATAAGAAAGGAGCTTAAGGGATATTCAAAGAAGGTATGGCCACCTTTTCTGTTCATTTAAATTCATATTATTTATTAGATTTTGGGCATGCTAAAGCTGAGGCAGCAGCCCTGGAAGACCTAAATTTGGTTCATATTGAATTCAAGAAGCACGATTTGCAAAGGGTCGTAAGTAATCACTTGGCCAGTTGCAGACTCAAAAGGTTTGAACATGAGAATTCGCCCTTGGATGAAATTTTCTGAGGCGCAAGATCTTATGTCGAGATTTTGGCTCAGATGCAAGCCCTGGCACCCGAAGAAAGGGCTAATGTTCTAAAATTCCAAGAACATCAATGAAGTTGTCTTCCCGCAGTATTGTGGGGTGAGAATCCGAGTACAGCAGAGGTGAAACAGAAAGAAGCCGAAGGCTCCAAAGATGCGACACCCAGCCAAGAAAAACACCAGGATGGGGAAGAGCAAACTAAGAGTCTGAAAATAGATATAAAGACTCCCGAGCCACCGAAAAAATAGAATCCAGTTACCACTCCAGGACAGCCAGCTAAGAAAATCGGAGATCCCATCACCTCCATTACTCCCTTGCAGTCAACTCAGGGAAACATAGACGCAGGGTGGATTTTAAATGAAGAATTGAGACCTATAAGGATGGAAGAGCTCCCTCCAAATGAGTTACTTTTCGATAAGAAGAGGAAGGCTGTGGTAAAAAGAGAATTCTATCAGGAAGGGGGATCAACAACCAAGAAGTACAAAGTGTTGACCGATGGGAAAGACAAAAAGAAAGATGAGTTTGCTACATAAATAGCCGGGACATTAGGGGCATATGCTACAGCAAACCAATTTTCAGTCGGGGTTTTGAAAAATCAGTTGAAGCGAAAAAATCGCCTCATCAAAACACTAGAAGCTAGACTAGCCACAATAGAGGAGGTTTCCAAGGATCAGGAGAGCGTAGGAATAGAACAAGCAATGTTGGCCGATAAAAGAAAGATAGATTTTCTCAAAACTAAGCTCGAACAAACAGAGTTAGTAGTTCAGAACGGTCAGATACAAGCAGGCCAGCAAAAGGACTTGATTGAACAACTACAGGCTAGAGTGGAAATCGCCGAAAGTAAAGTTATAGATATCGGGATGTTCCAGTCACAGGCGATGGAGATTCAGAGTAGGGTTTCTGCAGCCCAACGAAGTTTACTCGCCAAGGTAGACATAATTCGGGACATCTGCTTACTCGTTGATGAAGTATTGGAAAATTTATCTGTCAGAGAAAGAGAAGCTGGAGCAGCGCGGGTCTCTTTTCAAGAGGTTGTGATAGCTACAAACAACAGGGAATCGAGAAGTACTCCCAGGTTTTCCATTTCGGAGCAGACCAGAGGAAATATTTTATTGAAAGAATGGGAGCACAGTATATCAGAAGGTAAACTACAAGCCAAGAAGGTAATGAAATTCTTTGAAGAGGCTTTTTATTCTATAGATGGTAATCTATTAGGTATGTACAGTGAAGGCAATGTTGAGACATTGAGTCAAATGAATACAGCGAAAATATTGCTTGACATAAACGAGAAGGGAGAAAAAGATTCGGTCGAAATCTCACAAGTAACTATGGCAGACATAGTGCAAATAGATAAATGTATGATTAAACCAAGTGTGCAATTATGCACCATTGAAATCATAGACCGACAGATGGAAGAAAGGTTACCGCAATTAGCCCGAGATTGTTACTCTTTTGAGGCCAATTGTCAAGCGGAATCATCGAGGTTGATATCTCGGCTAGTGGAAAGATGTGTCACTTGTACCGAGCATGCGAGAGGGAAAGCTTCTGGTACCAAATAAAGACAGAGATGAAGAAATGGAACGATTTCTCTCCTCCTTATCATAACTGAAAATCTTGTAACGATTGAGATTCCATCTTATGTAAAACTGTATAAATATACCATAGAAAGAAAGAAAAAGGGCTAGACCTTTTTGTGTCGATTGTAATAGAGGTTTTCTATTTTGAGAGTTAATATAAAGTAAACCCAAAGATTCTCAATTCCGTCATGACTGTGTTATGAGTTTGTTTCCTTGTATCTCATATTTCATTTCATTTCATATTTGTAT
>SNQJ01S0038947.1:59482-78192 GCA_010110895.2 Picea sitchensis | reverse complement strand
CCCCCCCCCCTCCCGTTAAAGTTAGAACGGTTGGGGGGGTCTGGGATTTGTTATCTACCATTGATCTACGCGCCTTTAGATCAACCGTAGATTTTTGGGCACTCTTTACTCTCTAGGCATGAATCAAGAATGTGCAGCAAAACTTAGCATAATGTTCTCTTCATGGGGTTTTGCTGCTTCCTTTTGCTTTTTTTCACCATGGGGTTAGGAAACACAATTGAACATCAACATCATGAATTTTCTTTGAACATCAAGCATGTTTATTGAAGGAAAAACTAGCTAGCCTATGTCCTAACCTACCTACCTACACATTTAGCCCAGATTAGACTGTTGGGCTAAGAAATTACTCTACCCTGGGGATATTTGATCAAGATTAAACAGTTTAATCAAATTTATTCACTAACTAACCTATCTACTTGGCTAAGATTAAACAATTTAGCCAAGTCTTATTCACTAAGCCTATCAACATAGATTTAAAAAGACCTGACCATGATTAAACCATATGGACCAAGTCATTATTATTGCATGGGGATTTTATCCATTTTCTTTATGCCCTCTTTTATTTTTCTTTTCTTTTTCTTTTTTCTTTCTTTTTCTTTCTTTTTGAAAATAATTTGCTGGAATGAAATATTATTTGCAAGACAACATACATCAATAGTCAAAAAAATTCCAATCACTAGGTGATCCTATAAATGATAGGGTTATAACAGTGGCTCCACCTGGGGATGGTACTCTCCTTGTGAAGTGCCAAGAACCTACTTTCTGATCTCTGTAAAGGTTTTCTCCATTACTTTATTGCTGCTATCTTTTTTCTTTTTATTTTGGGAAATTGCTGGCATTGGTCAGTGGCTTAGGGACTTCTCTGCGGGCTTCAACCATCTGATCCATATCACCCACACGCAACCTAAATGTAAAAAGAAAAAAATGGTATGTACAGTGGAACTAAATTTGTGATATCTTTATTGGGGTGGAAGATAATGTTTCAGCATCCTGTCATTCACAGGTCCACCTGGCAGGTCTGTTCAATCACTATTTTTGAGAAAAAAGGCATTATTTCCTTTGAATGCCTGAATGGTGTAAGGTCATTTCCATAAGCTATAAAATTTCCCATGCTTACCCTTATCCTCATTTCTAGAATCCCATTTCAGAACCAAGTTGCCTAACTCAAAATCATCTTCTTTAGTCCTCTTGTCATAAATCCTTTTTATACCTTCTTGGATGACCTGAGTCTTGTTGTAGACTTCCTCTCTGGATTGAATTAGGTGGATCATTTGATTTATCCTCCTCTTGACATCATTTGGTTCTACTTTCACTTCCTGCAATAGTTTCATGACAGAGACCCCTAAGGAGATGGGAAATATTGCGTCGGTACCATACACCAATTGGTGTGGTGACATGCCAATTGATCTTTTGGTGCTTATTTTGTTAGCCCAGAGTGCAAAAACCATCTTATTATGCCATGATTTCTTATTCTCTTGCAGTGTTTTTCTAAGAATGTTCACCAAACTTTTGTTTGAGGACTCAGCTAGCCCATTTCCTTAAGGATAATAAGTTCTTGAGTGTCCCAAAATAATGTGGTATTGGCTACAAAAATCTATGAGTCTTTTGGATCTGAAGGCCATTGTGTTGTCAGCTATAATTTTTCTGGGGCACCCAAAACGAGACAAGATATTAGTTTCTAAAAATTTAATGATAACAGAGTCAGTAGCTTTCCTGCATGGCACAGCCTCGATCCACTTGGTGAAGTAGACCCTGGCTAGGCTCACTTGTGTTGGATCGAGGAGGATGGATGTATCTCTCCAATAAATCCTAAACCCCATTGTTGAAAAGGGGCTTCAACTGAGATGGGTTTCATGGGGAGGGGCAGCAGCTTCCTTTTACCTTCGAAAACTTGATGATTATGGAAAGAAGTAACTTTCTGATGAACATCAGTAAACATTGTAGACCAGTAGAAACCAGCTCTCAGAATCTTGTTAGTTGTGGTCTTCCAACTCAGATGCCCACCACAATCCCCTGCATGGAAATCCTGAAGAACTTTGTTATCTTCGTCCTTTAACAGGCAATTAAGCAAGAGACCACCAGGATATTTCCAATAAGGATCACCTTCTAGAATACAAAATTTCAATGCTTTCAGTTTAACAAATATGGCTTTGGTCTTAGTCAAACCAGGAGGAGCTTATAAGTTATGAAGTACAAAAATGAGGTCTGCATACCAAGGAGAGTTTAAGAATACCTCTTTTACATTTGGAGCCGCCTGCTCTTCTTACTCATCAACCACAGCCAAAAAATTAATGTCTAGAGCATGAAAATTAGATTCAACAATTAGTTTGGCCAAACCCTGCTCTTTGATCAGTTTAGTAAGTTTTATTTCGATGTCATATTCCAGAATAACCGTAATCCATTTTCCTCTTCTACCATCTGGATTATCCTGAGTCTGGATATCTTTTACCACTGTGTTTGGAATGTATGCAATTGTGTGAGAATGAAGGATATAGACTCTGAAATCCTTTATGGCTTTTACCAGGGAAAAATCTTGTTTCTCCATTATGTTGTAATTCAACGCAGTGTCTCTCAAAGCTTTGCTGAAAAATGCTATGGGTTGTTCGTACCCTTCACTATTTTTCTGCAACAGCACTGTTGCGATGGTGTGTTCAGATGAAAAAGAGAAAAGATAAAAGTCTTTGGTGTAATCAGGACTGATCAAAACTGGGGATTGGGTGAGCGCATGTTTCACCTGCTCAAATGACTGTTTGGACTCAGTGTTCCATCTAATTTTTGTGTTTTTTTTCAACATATTAGTGATGTTCCTAAGAATTTCAGCCAAATTGGGTATGAACCTTCTAAGGAAATTTATTTTTCCAATGAATGATTGTAGTTCTTTGATGTTCCTAGGGTGTTCCACCTTCTGGATGGATACTATCTTGCTAGGATCTATTTTAATTATATCTTTAGATATTATCTATCCCAACATCTTTCCTTCCTCTAAATTGAAGAGAGACTTCTTTTGGTTTAACAAAATCCTGAATTTTTTGCACTTCTCAAACACACGTCTGAGATGCTTCAAGTGTTCTTCGTCAGATTGGGAATATACAGTCACATCATCCAGATATATGACTATAAATCTTCCAAGTTCATCCAAAAAAGCAATATCCATTACCCTTTGAAAAGTGGCCCCAACATTCATCAAACCAAAGGGCATCTTCACATACATGAAGGTTCCCAAGGGTGTCGTAAAGTCTGTCTTCTCTTGATCTTCTAGGTGGAAAAGGACTTGATTGTAGCCCGAGAAACCGTCTAGTAAGGAGATCCTACTGGCCCCAACTACCTTTTGTAAAATGTGGTCCATTTTGGGCAAAGGGTAATTGTCTTTGAGGGAGACTTTGTTCAGATTTTTGAAATCTATGCAAAGTCTGATCTCTCTAGTTTTCTTCCTAGTAGGAACTAGGTTAGAAACCCATTTGGAAAATCTCAAGGGGACTATAATCTTTGCATCATACATCTTTTTGATTTCTTTCTCTATCAGGGGAAGCAACTTGGCATTGATTCTCCTAAGTTTCTGCCTGAAATGTTTGTGTTCTTATTTTATGGGAATTCGATGTTGTATGATACTTGTGTCATAAGATTTTAAGTCCTCATAACCCCAAGCAAACACATCTACGTATTCCTTAAAAAGTTCAATGTATTTGCGTTTTTTCTCAGGGGGCAGAGATTTAGAAATTTTTATCATCTTGGGTTTTTCTTATGTCCCTATGTTACATTCTTCGACCTCTTTACCACTAGCTTCAATTTTTGGTTTTTTTGCTACGTCATTAAAATCAAATAAGTCTTCTAGTAGAACCAGACCTCTAGGTAACACATTATTTTTCAACTGTAGAATACCAGAATATATCTTATTTTCATTCAATTCATCAGCATCTACTATGTTTACACTGCCACTTTCAAAAACAGATTTATTTACAATCTCATCATCATTTTCTAAATCTATGTTTGTACATTCGAAATCATTCTTACATTGTAGAAAGTCTTCAATTTGATCATCATTTCCAAATACCTGCCAGTATCTGATATTGTCAGGAACGGTTGGCCTGCACTTCACCTCCACTGTGTACTTGCGATTGGGACGGAAAGGAATTTTACATGTAGCTGTTAATGTAGCCAGCCCGTCTGCAAGTATGTTTTGTCCTCTAGGCATTACCTGCAAGTCAATTTCAGTAAAGCATTGAAGGGCATCCAAAATAGCATTCCTATAGGCTCTAAGTATGGGATGTTTAGCTGCATACTCACCTTTGATTTGCTTGATAATCAATTCAAAATCACCCCTTACCATTATCTGTTTGGCACCAAATTTCTTCGGTAGTTTTAGGCCGAGCATCAAAGCTTCGTACTTAGCTATGTTGTTAGTGCATTGGAAATTTAGTTTTGTAAGAATGTCTCTTTGAATACCTTGATCTATGATTATGTAACCAAACTCCAACTCCAACTCCCTCTTTAGTCATTGCACCATCGAAATCCATGCTCCCAAAATATGTTGGCAATTCCTCACTTTCCACAGCTTCAACATTTATTGCCTCAATGATTTATTTATCCTCTTTCGAATCATGTGTATCATCTTCCAGCTGAGCGATTTTTTCTTCCAAATCACCATCATTGTATAGAATGAAAGAGTCCATATCAGAGTGTGCAGAGTATAGTGGGTAAATGTGTGGCTTTTCCTGGCTGCTGAACATATACTTCATTAGTGTTTCCCTGTACAGTCTTCTCTGTTGTCTGAAAACCGGGATGGTGGCGTAGGACATATCTTGCTGTAGGGTTCCTCTCAGTTTATCTCCCCAAGATCTTGATAGCAACATACCATACTTCGAGGGAATATCTGCAACTACGATATCCATCACCATATTTTTCGCTGGGAGTTGAGCCAAGGTGATGCATAAGTCTTTAATCAGGTCTATACATTTGACCTTGTTGGAATCAAAAGAATGCAAATACTTGTAGGGTCTGGTGACCTCAAGTCCCAATTTTTCCATCACATCTTGTGGGCATCAGGTTTTGGACTGCAAGATTGATGAAGGTATTTGGACATGAAGGACAATGCACATGCAGATACAACACCCATGGATGGATAGTATACATCATGTTGTTTCCGGTGGTATCTGGCACGTCACGTGGATCCTCATGGTTGAGGAAAAATGAATTTTTGAAGATGACAAAGTGAATTGAAGAAGGAAGTACATGTAGGCCCTGAAGATAATTAAAGAAAATAATTACAAAATAAGAAAGTGTCAGGTTGGCCCTAATGTTAAAAGGAGGTGACATAAATGGTATAAATAAACATCATTATACATTCATTTGATACAAGTCTAATTTCAGAGGAAATAAAAAGTAAAAGAAGGTTGGATTTCAAGGGAGGGTGAAGTATTTTGGTGATGTGTTCTAAGATATGTTATTTTCAGGTCATCTTACCATTTTTGTTATAACTGTTTTTCTAGAACGATTCAGATGGTGAAATCTCTATGGTATTGAGAAGACATATCAAGGTACCTCTGGTAAAAATTTCATCTCTTGATTCGCTAAAATTATGGAGATACACTCTGTGGAAGATAGGGTTTGTGACCAGTCCTGAAGCTAGTCAATAAACATGTGGTCTGGGTACAACAGTCATAACTTCTTCATACAGAATCCAAAATGAAGTGGGAACACTTCAATTGGAAAGAGTATGGACTTTAGTTTCTTGTGTACGAGTTTCAGAATCGGATGTTAAATAGTGAGCACGGGGCATGTTGTACAAGTTGGGTCTTCTAAACAGACTAGAATTGAATAAAGTCTACCATTCTTTCTATAGCCTCTTTTTGGAGAGGATTCAAGGAGTGAAAATTGGAGGAGTTTCAGTGTTAAGCCCTAATATTGGCTCATTACCACTTAATTGGGGCATATTAGATTAGTAATGTTATTTTATTTATGTCATCTTTAGGCCATTAGTTGTAATTTAGATTAGTAATGCTATTTTATTTATGTCGGCTTTAGGCCATTAAACCTCCTAGTCTCCTATATATACCAAGGAGACATTTTCATTTGGAATCATCTTGTACTTGAACATTTAAGTGGCATTTGGAATCATCTTGAAAAATTTGAACATTTAAGTGGGTAAAGGAGGTTGCCCCCTTGAAGAGGCTTATTATCTAAAATTATTTCTTTTCAAGGCATCGAAAGTACTCCTTTTCCTAGGTTTTTCTGTAGTATGCTATATTGATGTTTGGTTCTTAACATGGTATCAGAGCTCAAGGTCTCTTGGGTTTCACTGCTACATCCGACATCGTGAATAAATTTTCTTTATAACTTTTTCTACAAATACTTAAGGAACGGCTTGGAAGATATTTAGAAGAAGGATCAAGGTACGTTGGGTTCAAAATTCAACTCCTAGGCCTTATACTTCGGAGATACAGCCTGCATAAGATAGGTTTTGGAATCATCCCGAAATGAGACATTAGAATTTTCGCCATAAAAAATTTTCTGTAATGTTTCATACCCTTTAACTTCCTCGAGGTCATTTACAAAAATTAGTATTGTATCTTTGGTAAAACGTTGAGATTCTGGGTCATCATAAATTTGTAGATACATTCCGTAAGATAGGGTATTTGACTAACCCTATTGACTAGTCTCAAGAAGGTGTTCCAAGTAAACAATCATACTCTTCCTAGAGTATCCAAATTGTGTGGACTAGTTTCATTGGATCATAAACAGTCTATAGTATTTCTGGTACAAATTTCAGAATTGTATATCAATTATTTTGTGCGTGGGCACACTATACAAGTGGAGATCTTTTGAAAAGCCAAAACTCCGTAAGTTGTGGAAGTTACCGTAAATTCCACTCTTGGGACATCCACTTTGATCGCACTGTAATTAATTGCAGAGAAAAATATATCGATAAATACATAAGAGAAAGTTTCATACCCATAAGGGCCAAAATTGGGAGATACAACAGGAAGCAATATTGTCTAGTAGAACCACCTCAAAATCAAGGTTCAAAAGGATACTTGGCCAACATGCCACCCATAAAGGGAACTTCTACACCAAATAAGCCTCCTTAAAATCCTACTTGACCTTGATGAAGGTGAAGAAATGCGAGGGACATAAATGAACCACAAAATAAGATGGATTCAATGGAAGCTAAGTTGGACCCTAAGATAGATGGTCTAAAAGGTGAGATCAAGGAAGCATTGAAAATTTCATACCTAGAAGACACTGGGAAGTGAAAATGCATCCCATGAAATTCAAGGATGTGGGACACAAGGAAGGTGAATCAAGAATGAGAAATCAACTTTGGTTTGAAGACCAACCATGTTCCCACATTGACATGAGCAAGTTTGATGGCAAGGACCCAAATACATGGATACTTCAGATGGAGCACCTTTGATCTCCATAATGTACATACAATAAAGGAATGAATTGTTTCTTTATATTTAGAACCTAATCAATTTGTTTGTATCGATGGATTTGTTCTCAAGAAATCACTCTTGTCACTTGGACAATGTTCACTAAAGAAATGATATATCACACTATGAGGATACAAGGGGAGATAAGCAACACATTCTTTAGCCAATTGATAAATCTCAAGCAAAGGTTCAATTACTGAAAGCACATTGAGAACTTCCAAAGATTGAATATAAAGGTAACCGATATTCCGTGATGAGCACTTGATTGATGTATTCATAGGGAATTTAAATAATATCTAACACATGAGGGTTCATTTCTTTGCGAACCAAAACCATTAGAGAATGCATTTAAGGTGGCAAGAAAAGTTGAAAGTAAAAAATAATGGGCTATGGCTACTAGAAGGACTCTTATCCTAACATCTATAGAGAGAACAATGCTCCTCCTAAAAACACCTCAACCTACAAGTACCGGGACACTTCAACAATTGAGGAAAGAAAAGCAAAGGTTTATGCTTTAATTCTGATAGCAAGTACAGAAGGGACATAAGTGTGGTAAGAAGAAATTATTCTACAAAGATTGTGAAGAGGAAGAAGAACAAGAACAAGAACCATCATCTCAAGATGAAACATAGAAGCCATTTCGTCTAAAGAGTTGACTCCCCACGACATCGCGGGTAAATGCATTGGCTAGAATTAGCACCTCAAACCCTCAAGATCAAGGATACATCAAAAGAAAAAGGTAATAGTTCCAATTGATCAAGTGCACTCATAATTTCATTCACCATAAATTAGCCAAAGATCTCAATTGCTTTGTATATCCAAATTTACAGTTTCAAGTAATGATTTCCGATGGAGGAACTATCAATTGCTCGTGAAAATGAAATAAGATCAATCTTACTAAGGGGAATATGTAATGAATATTCCAATGATTGCTATACCCATGGGTGGTGCAGGAGGTATAGTACTAGGAATCCAATGGTTACAAATCATTGGGAATGCTGACTTTTAATTTTCAAGAACTTTTCATGAAATCTTTTATTGGAAGGAAAAGAAATTGAGTTGAGAGGTACTGTGGTCTTTAAGGTGATAAGCTCTAACGGCATGACAAAATTATTGGAAAAAGGGGCATCCGTGCATTTTGCAATAACTATGCTCACTAGATGCTCTGCCAAACATCTAAGACATCTATTCCTCAAGATCTCCAAAGGATCATTGGATAAGCATTCCAAAGTATTTAAAGATATTCCCAAAGGTCTCCCACCCACTGAAATCATGATCATGAAATTCACCTAATTCCCCGGAGTGTTCCTCCTAACACGCCATACAAATAATCTCTTATTCCTAGAAGAGTGAAATTTAGCGCTTGGTTGAAGAAATGTTGGAGGTCGGCATTATTAGACCTAGCCAAGTTCTTACTCCGCACTGCTGGTAATGGTATTCAAGAAAAAAATAACTCATGGTGTATGTGTCCATTATATAGAGATTCAACAAGATCACTCATTAAAGATAAGTTTCCATCTCTGATTGATGAATTGTTAGATGAACTACATGGAGCAATCTATTTCACAAAATTGATTCCATCTTCAAGGTAGTATCATCAACCGTAATGAAGGGGAAGAAGATATCCCAAAACAGCATTCCAAACTCATGAAAGCCATTATGAATTTTTGTCATGCCTTTGGTCTTGCAAATGCACCTTCCACATTCCAAGGGCTGATGAATTCCATTTTCAAGCCTTCCTTCCTAAAAATTTTGTGTTAGTATTTTTATGATATACTAATCTATAGTAAATCTTGAGGATCATGTGCAACATGTTGGACAAGGTACAACTACTAAAGGAGCTAAACAACTATATGCTAAAACCATCCAAATGTTTCTTTGGAGTAAAAGAGGTAGAGTATGTGGGTCATATTGTATCTCATGAAGGTGTTACAGACCCCTAACAAGATTAAGGCTATGATGGACTTGCCGATTCCTAAAACATTAAAAATCTTAGAGGATTTTGGTTTGACAAAGTTACTACCGCAAGTTTGTTCGAACTATGGAAGAATAGCAAAGACCTTTAACGGAACTAACTAAGAAGGATGCATTTTCATGGACTCCGTGAGGCAACTAAAGCTTTGAACAACTTTAAAGAGGTGATGTGTACAAATCCTATCTTGACCACACTGCATTTCACAAAACCTTTATTGTGGAACGTGATGCCCTAAAATGGAATTGGTGTTGTCCCACGCAAGAAGTTGAAGGCCCCCCGATTTTGAAAGCTCCACCACCAAGGAAGGGACTTCTACACAAACCCATTTATGAGAAGGAAATGATGGCAATACTACATGCATTGAAAATGGCATCCTCCACTTCCACCTGTGAGGGCACTTCAAGGCCAAAAACATCATGATAGTCTTAACTACTCTTGGAACAAAGACCATCTTTATAAGAACAACAAAATGGGTAACCAAGATATTATTGGCCAAGTGATTTTGAAATCATCTATGTGCTAAAGCAAAATGTTGTGGCGGTAGATGCACTCTCAAGAAAGGGATGAAGATGTTGAGGGCTCTTCTTTGTGCTATCTCATCATCCAACCCGCATTGGATAATAGAAGCAAGGGATGACCGGAAAAATGACGAAAAAGTGTGGACTCTCATTCAAAGGTTGGGTAAAATGGGATCTCCAATGCATCGACTACATATTTACATGGAAAATGACTCACTATGGTACAAAGAGATCGCTTATATTTATGTAAGAACTCCCGAACTCAAAACAAAAGGTACCATTGAAATTGCACACCTCTCCAAAAGGAGGGCACTGGATTTAGCAAAACATACCATATAGAGTCAGAAAGGATTTTGGGATGGTCTTAAAACTAATGTTCAAAGGTTTGTGGTGAATGTGGTTTGCCAACAAAATAAGGTAGGAAACAATTAAGACCCTGTGTCTTTTACAAATCCATTATCCATCCCAAGTCAGCCACTGGGAGGAGGTTTCCATGGATTTCACTGTGGTTAAATACCAAATGTCTGGAAGGAAAGAGTGTCATCACAGATTATTGTTGATGATCAATTGGCATGCGGCACACTTTTGTGCACTCTCTCATCCCTTCAAGCTAGTACAAATTTGCCACTCCATTCATGGAGACAATTCAAAAAACTACATGGCGTTCCCCAAAGATTATTGTAGGCGACGAGATCCCATATTCACTAGACATTTTTGGACGTAATTATTTTCTGTTGTGCACTCAATTGGCTCATAGTTCATCCTATCATCCCTAACTGATGGACAAACCGAGATAGCGGAACAAAATGTCCGAAGGATACCTCTCATTGTTTTGTCTCCTATTATGCAAACAAACACAATGGTTCAAATGGTTACCCCTAAGTAATGGTGGTATAAGGTGCTGTGTACATTGGTACCATGGCATACAAATTGGGAATGCCCCTCAGTATTCTCAATGGTGGTAGAAAGTACACCCATTTCCATGTTTCATGCTTAAAGAAGCTTACAAGATCCCAGCTCAAACTATATTGCCAAATCCCAAGAGGAAGGAAAATCATATTGGAGCCTGAACTTATCACTGACACAAGAATTTGCTTAACCGAGGAATAGATCCATTTCATGTAATATCTCATTAAATGGAGGAAACTACCAAATGAAGATTCCATTTGGGAAGATGAGTCTTTATACGGGCTATCTGAGGTTACCTAAGCTGCCATGGACAACACTTGTCTCATACGTTGCCTCCCAATATTGGCCTGGCTACCATTTAATTGGGGCATCTTAGATTAGTAATGTTATTTTTATTTATGTCGGCTTTAGGCCATTAGTTGTGTAATTTAGATTAGTAATGTTATTTTATTTCTATGTCTTTAGGGCCATTAAACCTCCTAGTATCCCATATACCAAGGAGACATTTTCATTTGGAATCATCTTGTAATTTGAAATTTATGGGTAAAGGAGTTTGCCCTCAAGAGGCTTATTATCTCACCATTTTTCAAGGTGTTGAGTACTTTTCTAGAGGTTTTTTTGTATGCTATATTGATGTTTGTTCCCAACATTCAGAGAATACATTGAGTAATATTATCTATGGGATTATAGTACTCCAAGAATTGAAGTATTTCATAAATTGAAGAAGTCTCAAGAATCATTATTAGGTCTTCTATGTGATGATTGGTTGATGGTGATGATTTAAATGTAAAGTTCTTATTATCTCTCATATATTCTTGGGTGAAGGAAGGGGGAAAGGATGGAGAGTTCAACTCTCTCTTGATATTGAAGATTGTATATTCTTCTTGGAGGTTTCTCCTCCCTTTACATTTGGAAGTCAGAGTTACCTTTTGAAGTCATTACTCCCTTGAACAAAAACTATTGATTATTTCTCATATATTTGCATGGTGTATTGTGGTATTGGTGTAACTCTTTATACTATTGTTCATTGCTCATTGATATAATTGAAATGGTTTTAAGTATAAGTTGAAAGGTTTTTAAATTGTAAATTTGATACTGATTCACTTCCTAGACAACAATCGTATCGAGCTGCTACCTTCGCGACAATTTAACCATCGAAGGAAGATCCCATGGAAATGAAGACAACATTCCAAATGGGATTCCACCCATTTCATTTGAAGGAATTTAAATACTAGAAAATAGAAATGGAAACTTCTTACTTGGATCTTGGGCAAATTTTGGTTCTTAGTTTCTTCGTGATACAATGCCGAAGAAACCAAAGATCGTCACATAAGGAAGCAAAAGGGAACAACAACCTGGCACAGATACCCATCCCTCGATGGATTTCGACAGATTCTCAAAGGAAATCTAAGGTGGGATCATTTGCATCAAAGAAAGAGCTTTGGGACAAGCTACAAGACCTTATGCAAGGGAAGAAGTAAGAAGAAGAAGTTGAAGAAGATTACAACATCCTTAGATTTGAAAGAAGAAAATAGAGGTCATTTCTTTTGCTTCAATTTTTTAAGATTATCGTCTTCTTGTTGAATTTGAATGTCTTCATACAAGGATTGAAAGATATTACAATGAAGAAGAAAAAATCATAAAGTAGAAAATGATTCAACAAGAAGATGAGAATTCTAAAACTGGCGTATCTTGGAGATTGAAAATAACAAGCTCAAAGACACGTAGAAAACTAAGAAGTGAATTGGTAGTTATGAAAAGACAGCTTGTACAAAGAAACAATTAGAAGACTTCTAGAAACTAAGAGAAGAAAACCCTTTTCCTTGAAAACTCTACTCAAGAAGCAAGAAGAATAGGAGAAATAAAGAAGGTCCAAATGATAAAGAAAGAAGAAAATTGTGAGAAACTGAATAAGAAGTTGTTCCATTGAGGAAGAGATTAAGAAATTCTCAAGTGCCAAAAGAATTAACACATCTTGATGCATGGGTGAAACTTCTATACAAAGAAGATGCAAATACCAACAAGAAGGTTGAAGAAAGAGCTACACAAATAGTTGATGAGAAGTAGACCAAGATACCAAAAAGAAGGAATGATTACAAAAAGAGATGAATATCCAAGAAGACCTCCCACCTTTAAGAATCAAAGAAGCTTCAATCAAGCATGAGGGAAACTATGTAAGAGTAGATCATGAACCCAAATGGACTACATCACAAAGAAGGCCACTCCTACTCCCGCTATCAAAATTTCTTCTTTGGTCATTGTTATACTTTGCAAAATTTTGGACATAAGGCAATTAATTGCGAATCAATGAAAGGAACAAATACTTAAGAAACATGAATGGTGTAAACGTAAGATATGGAAATAATCATGGATTTATCAACAAAAGTTATAATTCATTTCACCCGTTGATGGACAAAAATATTGTATGCTACAAATGAAATTATCTTGGTCACAAAGCATGAGATTGCAGATATACGGATGAAGATGTCCCTATGCCAACCACAAAGCAGGGAGAAGGAAAGAGATTCCAAAACAGAAGATTGTTCATTACATTAACCACCAAGAATGTAAAAGAATATGAATGGTACATGACAAGGATGTTCTTCTTACACATGACTCCAGGATCAAGACAAATTCATCACTTTGAAGAGAAAAGGGTGGTAATGTTGCATTTGAGATGACTCATCTTCAAAAATATTTGGAGAAGGTGTAGGAGAACCCTTGAAGAAAAATGTAAAAGCAAAGAATGTCCCATTGATTGAAGACTTGAATCGTAATCTACTCAATGTTAGTAAATGTGTGATCAAGGGGATACACTCTACGCTTGACTCCGTAAAATGTAAAATAATAGAAAATAACTCGGGAAGATTGTTTGTAACTGCAACAAGAAGACCAAAAACATATACATCCTAGACATGAAGAAGAGAGAGAAGATAGAGCCACACAAAAAGTGATTCCAATGAAGAAAAAAGTCCCAAAGACTAAAAGCAAGGATGAAGTATTATTGAGTGCCATATGTCTGTGGGGAGCAATCCCAAAGAAGAGAGTTACCTTTGCCATTAAACTCATGGGAGAGGCCCCACCTTTCCATTGATGTCAAAGGGGGAGAGAAATTTGGATCATGATGATAGGAGGAGCATGAGTTGCTAATAATGATGAAGAGGTTGGAAGATTGATTGTTATTACTGATGTCAACCTCAGTCATGGTTTTGGACCTAAGATTGATTTAGTTGTATTTAGGACATCTAAGAAATTGGGTGCACATGTAGATACAAATAATCTAATGGATGGATAGTAATACATCATGTTGTTCGGTGGTATGTACATCAATGCGGATCCCTCATGGTTGAGGAGAAATGAATTTTGAAGATGACAAAGGAATTGAAGAAGGAAGAATGTAGGGCCTCAAGATAATTAAAGAAAAGAATTACAAAATAAGAAAGCCGCCATTCCTAATTTGCTGAAGTGACATAAATGGTATAAATAAACATCATTATACATTCATTTGATGTCAAATTTCAAAGAAAATAAGAAGCAAAAAGAAGGTCGGATTTCAAGGAGGATGAAGTATTTTGGTGATGTAAGGTTCATATATGTTATTTTTAGGTCATCTTACCCATTTTTATAAAAATTTCTAGAATGATTCATATGATGAAATCTCTATGGTATTGAGAAAAACATATCAAGGTACCTCTGGTAAAAATTACAGCCTTGATTTGCTATAATTATGGATACACACTCTATGGAAGATAGGACTAGGACCAGTCCCAAAGCTAGTCAATAAACAGGGTACCTGGTAAACAGCTCATAACTTCCTCATACAGGAATCCAAAATGTAGGGGCGGAATTCACTTCCATTGGAAATAGCACTTTAGTTTTTTGTGTGAGTTTCAGAATCGTAAGTTAAATATTGAGCCAGGGCATGTCAGTATTGTTATCTTCCTCAACAAGACCGTAATTGAATAAAGTCTACCATTCTTTCTATAACCTTTTTGGGGAGGATTCAATGAGGAAAACCTGAGGGAGCTCGTGAGAATACATTGAGTAATATTATATCTACAGGATCAGATAATTCCAAGAATTGAATAATTGCAGAAATTGAAGAAGTCTTAGGGTAGCTTACTTACACGTCTCTATGATGATTGGTTGATGGTGATGATTTAATGTAAAGTTTTATTATCTCTCATATATTCTTAAGTACAAGGAAGGGGTGTTGACGGAGAGTTCAACTTCCTTGATATTGGAGGTTTGTATCTTCCACTTGTAGGTTTATCCCTCCCTCTAAATTTGAAGTCAGAAATCTTTAAAGTCAAGCATTTCCTTGGAACAAAAACTATTGATTATTTCTCATATATTGTGCATGGTGTATTGTGGTGTATTGGTGTAACTCTTATACTATTCTTCATTGTTCATTGGATATAATTGAATGGTTTAAGTATAATTTGAAAAAGGTTTTTAAATTGTACTTGATACTGATTAACCCCTCTCTCAGTATCAACATATGGATTTGGAGATGTCCGTCCAAATGTTCTCCTTAGCCTCTGCTAGTGTTTTGCCTCCCACTATTTGTTTCTGAAGTTGTTGTATTTCCTGCTTGAGATTTTTCAATGCTTGCCTCTCAATGTTGTAGCTTGTCTGGTAGGAAGACTTAAGATCCTGGATATTCTCAACCTCATTTTTCAGTCTATTGATCTCTATTCCTTGCAGGGTCATCTCCTCCATTGACTTTGCTAGCTCTATAAAATTTTCCAGAGCTGTCAGTGGGGTGGTTGATGGAAGTTATGTTGTACTGGTTGTTAATAAAGTTGTTGTGCTAAATCTTGTGAGAGGAACTGCACTCAGTGGGATGAATTCCATAGGTGTTGTTTGTTCCTTCTCTTTTATTAACCTCTCCAACTCTGCTTCCATCTCTTTTATTTGTGCATTTTGTTCCACGATAAGCTTCAACAATTCCTCCTTCTCTCCTTTTGTCTCAACTATCTCTTTGGCCTGTGAGTCTTCTGTAGCTGGCAATTTCAATTGCTTCCTCAAAGATGATATGTCGGCGTTCTTTTTCTTAAGCAATTCAGCTGCCTTCACATTTGAAGGGTCATACTCAATTTTGAGCACCAATTCTTCTAAGGATTTAATCTTGTTGTCCTTTGCAAAAAAAGATAGTTTCTCCAGTTTTAATTGGGTCTGAACATTGTTTAGAGAGACCTATAATTTCGCAACAATAGAGGAAGCATGGGCCAATGTGGAGAAAACCATTTCTCCAGTCTGCCTGTGCAGATCCATCTAGTCAGTTGGATGAACTTGTTTGGCATCAAATTCAAGAGTCGACCTTTTGTAATTAGTGATGTCTTTTGGATGGGGCACTTGTGCCTGCAAAAATTCCATATGCATTCTCCCTTTCTCTGTATCAAAATTTGATAACAATCTATGTTGTGTTGTGGACGTTTGCTTCTAAAACTAAGTATAGGTGTTGTTGGTCAGCATCTGGTTTTTCTTCTTAATCAAATCATATTTTTCAAAAATGCTCAGTGTTACAGATCCCTGTGGAGTTTGGGTTATCACAATGGTATCAATCTGCTTCTTTGAGGAAGAAGAAGACACCATCTGATGGATGCTTGAAAGAAGTGGTGTACGTTCTCCCTCGACTACCATGGTAGGTTGGGTCTCTTCGTCTCCATACCTGTGAGTAGTGTGGGTGGTTTTAGGCCTTTTAGTGTATACCTGGAAATCTTCTGTTGATAATTCAGTGACTGAAGGAGAGACATCCTTCCTTGGTCTTTTCTCCTTTGGTACCCATGGAGTGGTAGTCTGTGAAATCATGGTTAAGAGAGACTGTTGTTCAGTGTCTTCCAGGGTGTTCACCTCCCACTCTATCTGGTTCACATATTTCTCAATTTCTGGTATGAGTGTGTGAGTATATGGAGAGCTTTTGTTCTTCAATCTCATCTCTGCAATGATCCTACATGGATCATACTACCAAGTGAAACTAGTACTAAATTTTATTTCCTTAATTAATTTGTCTGCCTCTTCCCTAGCAGCTCGACTGTTGCAGATAAAAGATCCTATCTGCCCTTTGATTCTCATTTGTTGTTTTTTCTTCGGAGATACAAAATGTATATCATACGAATTGATCATTTGTCTAATATACTCTAGGGAAAATATCCTGACAGGAAAGTACGTGGGAAGTTTGTATGAAGCTAACTCACACCCATATACCCTGATTTCTGTGTGATTTTGATAGAGGTGCCAATCTCCAGTCTTGGCAAGGTCTAAGAGGTGTAATATTCTCTGGACCTCCTCATTTATCCTCGGCTCTGGTCTGCCACTGAGCATGTTCACCAGTGGATGGTAAAACTGCTCAATAAACTATTTGAAATTGAACTCTGTGGAGTTTCTTCTAAGCAGCAAAGTCCAAGAAGTTACAACATGTGGTTTGCCATCCTGATCCATTTTCTACAAAGGAAAAGAGAGCATGTCTTCTTGAAAAAAGGTGAACATGTAGGCCAGTATTGAAGAGTACCAGAACATGCCCTCCGAGACGAATTTAAACAGTTGATCATGGATGTTCTCGGCCATAAAGGTGTTGTAATCGAACTGGATGGTGGCCTTTTCTTCGGCAAAGAAAATGGATAGGAAACCCAAGATGGATTCATCCACCCATTCATCTGAAAAATAACCGAGCAAACAACATAATGATGAAATAATTTGGTTGCTCTTTTCTGAAAATATGGAGGAGTGGTAAGGAGGATTTTTCTTGGGGAATTGGGCATCCTGTGGGAGGAACAGCTCGAAAATTTGCGCTCTTAAGGGAAAAGATAGGTTCTGGTACATTTCTGTTAGAATTTCAATGGTAAGGGGAGAATGGGACTTGGCTCTAGGTATCTACATCATTTGATCAATGGCCTCGGGGGTGATGGAGAAAATAGTTTCTCCAGACAATGATACTATGGCACTCTGATCAGGGAGGTAATGTGTCTGGCATTTGAGGGCGAACTCTGGAAATTGGTGGATTTGGGGAAATAAATACTGAGGCAGATTGGACTCCCAGAGCCCAATCTCATCACTTTGATCCATGAAGGTATCTTTAAACCATGTATGCAATTCCGTGAAGTCAAATTCGCACCTGGTCTCTGTGATCAGGTAATCTTTATCAGCTAGCAGAATCTAGTCAAGATCGACAAGAGGTGGGAGGAATGGATTTTCCTCAACTTCTGATCTTTTAAATTTCGACGCCATCGATTCAATAGGTACCTGCAAATTGAAACAAAAGCGTTAGTAGGCAGTGGCTATGGTTGGGTTATTGGTTGAAAAGGCGAGGAAAAAGAGATTTCTAGTGCACAGAGATTGTGAGCAGTGCGTGAATGGCAGAAACGGGGTTAAATTTGAGCAAACGGGTATCCGTTGGGCGCGGGGGACAGGTCAGCAGACTAACGGGTATGTTAGCCTGTAATAAATGGCCAACAGATCATTTGAGTTATGAGGTGGCAGGTGAAGGATGGGTGATGGGTGTACCAGGATGACGTGGAGGGCGGTGATTGGAAGATAAACAAGTGGGACATGACCTATAATGGGTGGATGAAAGGGACAAGCTGACAGAGTTATGAGATGAGACTTGTAAGGAGGGGTAGTGGAACGTGACGTCAAGAGGTGGCGGTAGTAAAGTGATGTCGGTATGGCAGTAAGTGGTTTATGGAGGAGGAGGTCCGAAGCAATGCACTGACGACATGTTGGGATGGGGCCTGCCCGGAAAACCGCTTATATCGGACTCCGCCCCCGCCGCCCCTGTTAAAAACAGAATAGCCAAGGGGGTCCGGAAATTCTTATCAACTGTCAATCTGGGCGCTGTCTGATTGACCGTAGATCCATGTGCACTTATTAATCACC
>SNQJ01S0038947.1:39311-52995 GCA_010110895.2 Picea sitchensis | reverse complement strand
GTCACATAACTCCTCACGGTTTGAGAGTTATGGCATTACGAAGTTGGAGGACCCTCATATGTTATCTAGAAGCCCCAAAAGGTCAAAGTAGTCAAAGTCGTTTAAGAGATTTTAAAAGGTAAATAACAAAGTGAAGTGATGAGTGTATTATAATTCAAAGTGAATACAAAATAAATTATTTCAATAATAAATTTAATGGAGAAATTAGAAGTGGGTTAACCCTAAATAAGGAAAGTGGGCCAAGTGACCTAGAATATGTTTTTAAGGAAGCTACTTGGAGAGTATAAATAAGAGGAAAGGCTCTCTCATTTTAATTACACTTGAGAATATTGAATATCTATAGGTTTCTGAGGTAACCAAGGATATCTAAGCCGAATTTTTGAGGGAAGGTGAAGAAATGAAGGTCGAAATGCAAGGAATGATAAATTCTTTTCATGGTGCTTTCTAAGGTATGTTATTTACAGGTCATCTCACCATTTTCGCTATAACATTTTTTATATAATGATTCAGATCGTGAAATTGCTATGCCAATGGGAAAACATACCCAAGTATCCATGGTGAAAAATTAAACTTGTGGGTTGTTTTATTTTGGGATTTACACTCCATGGAAAATAGGGTTTGTGGCTAGTCCTGAAACTAGTCAAAAACAGGTGTTTCGGGTAAAAATGTCATAACTTATTCATAACAGATACAAATTCCATGAGACCAAATGTGTTGGTTAGGGTACATTCTTTAGTATTCTATGTAATATTTTTAGATCAATTCAATGAATATTTCGTGTGGGGCACGCTCTACAAGGTCGCTCTCTAGAATAAATCAAAATTCAGAAAGGTATGCCATTTTTCTGACTTCTTTTCTGAGAGGTTCCAAGTAGTGAAACCTGGAGGAGTTGCATAAAACACATTGAATAACATTGTGTATCAATTTTAGATCTTTATACATTACATATTCAAAGTTATGATTACTTCAAGTTAGGGTTGTTGACAAATCCAAAACTAGGCATGTGAGACTAAAGAAAAGTTTGATGAAAATGCTAGTCTCTTGTTGTTAAAGTTAAGGAAGGTTTGCATGAATGTGATCATATACACCAGGTCTATTACAAAGCTACAAATCATATTTGGATGATGAAATTTATGAGGGATTTTGGTTGAGGTACATGTTGAGTACATGGTTGAGACAAGTAGTTGATGAGTTGGCACATACATGAGGTGTGTAGTTGATGATCTTTGGTACATATTGATGAGTCATAGTCGATGAGTAGTTGTTACATGATTGGTACATACGGTACATGGTTGGATGCACTTGTTTACGGTGGAGGTTGATTACAGGATTTGTTTGGTACGAGGGTTGGTGCATGGTTGATGCCTTGTTTATGGTATAGGTTGATTACAGGTTGATGCAGGGTTGATTCATGGTTTAGATTTATTAGTACGAGGTTTTGCAGTGGTATATCTCCACAGTGATAGTGTGATAGTGGTTCCATCATTATACTACTTGGGGTGAGGGATGGGGCAAGGATATTTGGTTGTATCCACCTTCCAGTTGTAACCGGAGAACATAGGGAGTTGTAGCTTCATTCATGTTGGATCCTGAGAATCATGGGTTTGTATTCTCCTTCTGGTTGTAGCGAGAGTTTTGGGGAGTTGGAGCCTCCCTTCGGTTGTAGCTAAAAACAAAGGAAGTTGGTGCTTCCAATGAATGTAATTCTTCAAGACATATAAGAAAAACATTCCTTGGTTTTCTCGATTGGTTTCCATTAAAACACTGGTGTAATGCGTATGTGTGTGATTGTTTATTTCTCTTGCTCATTATTGGATAATAATTCTACATTGATATAACATTTGAAGAAAAGGATTATAAGTATGCTATTCCTAATTCACCCCTCTCGATTAATCCAACAAGACCCAATCTACAAAGGTAGTCGAGGGAGAACATACACTTCTTTCAAGCAGCCATCATATGATGTCTTCTTCTTCCTCAAAGAAGAAGAATGATACCACCTTGACTAACTTAAAACTCTACATGGATGCAAGGCATTTTTTGAAAAATATGATTTGATAAAAAAGAAAAACTGGGAGATGTTGACCAACAACACCAATACTCAGTTCTGGAAGCAAGCGTCCATGGCACAACAAAGATTGTTATCATCTAAGAGATATGGATATAATTTCTCGTATCTATCCTATGGATAGGTGGGGCCTTATTGGACTTCGAGAATAGATCTTAGGGTGGGCTTACCAGGAAGGATATTCGTGAACTATAGACTTTACCACTGCCTCATAGAACCTCCCGGTGAGGCAATAGGTTGTGAAGTGGGGATAAGTGCTCTATTTGAGAACCTAAAGGATTTTCCCCTAAAGTCAAGATTCTATCCCCTCAACACCTCATGAGCCTCCCTCCCACTGCCTGGTGTGCAGACACTTCCTAGTGTGTGGTGGGAAGGAAGGAGATTCACTATTCAAGCTCACCGATAAGGACATTCTCTGCATCACTCATTCCTTGCCTCGAGAGAAAGTCACTAAGTTCTAGGAATATCTTTCTTATTGAGTTATGTTTTCTTTATTCCTAAGAGAGTTATAGTTATAATAAAATATAAGAGAAGTATAAGATATAAAGAACAAGTGAAGTTTAAGTCTGGTCTATGGGATAGATTCCTTCTATAGTTATGCTTACCCGTGCAATAGTAGTTCTTTCTTTCCTTAAGAAATAGTGTTGTTAGAATGGTATATGAGGGAGTGTGGGTTTATTAATCAAACTATTAGTCAAAGTGCTTGTTTAAGTTCAGCCATGGGTGTTTGTACTATAGCTCATGTTATCGTTGATTGTTCTTAGGCAATATTGAATCCTCATCCATGTAGTTGCTCTCTTTGTTCCTTGTTGTTCTTTGGTTCTAGTTTGGTTAGAGCTTGATGATAGGCATGGTAGATACTTGTTAGATATTTATGATAGATAAATGAGTGATAGGCTAGTTCGAGTGTTATGAGTGTATGAGAGAAGAAGAGGTAGTGAGATCCCTTGATGGATAGCAATGAATCTGTTATAATACGATACACGATAGATAGATCGTTGAGTGCTTGATTGGTGTTCGATCTGTCTCTATATTGCCTTAAGATAGGCTGAATATATTCTATAGAGGATGCATGGTTGGTTTTTATTCATTCCCTTGATGTACAAATTGTTATTATATGCTTAACCCTTGTTGCCATATGATGGTTTGGACAGTGTATTGCTTGGACTACTGGCGGATATTTCAATGTTAGATTACCTCTCGATATACTACATGAACTCTTATAATACAATGCGGTTTCTATATTGATGTATGATATGTCTATAGTATAGGTGGTTGGTAGCTAGATTTTAAAGATGGATATTGAGATTGATCCTTCCTATGGAGATATAGAAATTCTTAATTATATGATGCATGGTGTGAAGTTCTAGATAGTAGATTAGTTATAGATTGGTGAGAGTAAGGTTAGAGTGAGTTATGGGTTGTTTTTCTCTGTCCAGTCAAGATCAAGAATGCATGGCTGTTAAAGTGAGGATGGGTTGAGTATCAAATAGGATGGATTGTTCTATATATGTTATGATATATATATTCTGTTGTCTTTCTCTACGTGAGTAGATTACATTGAATCGAGGCTGGTTTTGTGATGTGGGTAACCTATGGTCATGGGAAAGTGGATATTTGTGGGAAAGACTATGGTTATGTCTGAGCTCTGCCTGAGGTTGGTTTGATTCCTTCATTGTCTTTATTGATGTTCTAGTTGCTAAGTTAGACACAGTTTAGTAGATCCCTGTATCCTATTTGTGAGGGTGCTTGGAATTATATGCAAGCCATTCTTCCTCTCCCTTTGGTCAAGCATACCTCACCCTCTTTACTCCAAGGAGAGCCATTCTTCCTCTCCCTTTGGTCGTGCACTCTGTACCTCACCCTCTCTACTAGGCTTTGGTCGAGATGAGCTAAACACTCTCCTCATGTCAGGAGAGCCAAACCACAGAATAATATCTCTCAATTTGTTTGGCCCAATAAGTAACTCAATTGAGAAAAGCATCGATCAATCCGAGATGATGAGAATGAGAATGTCATGGAAATAGATGATGACCCTGGTAAAATACCCACTTGGGTGAGGATTCGGTTGGAGACTAGTGGGTTAATTGCAAGTGAAGTCATGCAGCATGAGTTACCCACCTTTGAGGAGAACTGGTAGCCTTTAGGGTATAGAGATAATCATTGTATACTGTTTATAAGACATGTTCAATTCAGTTGTCTCCGTCAAGTCAGGTGCCCCTCAAGTCAGGTCAGCCCTCAAGTTAGAGGTGCCCCTCAAATAAGGTTAGCTCTCGAGTGTTCATGGAGGCTTGGGATCCCCTCAAGTTAGGCTCAGCTGTCGATTACGTTGTTTCATCCCCTCAAGATAGGTCAGTCCTCAGGTACACCAAAAAGTTGTAAGTGTCCCTCAGGTGCCCCTCAATAAAGTCAGCCCTCAGGTACTCACTCTTTACTTTAACTCCGTTAACACTCCCCCCAAAGTGTCTGTTCCAACAAGTCATGGTGTTCCTGGATTGGTCGTCGTCTCAGGAATGAAATTGGTTATACTTGTATGCGATCCACTCATGTAGCTGCAATATTGAGCGATAAGAAATAATGAGGGTGTAAGGCAATGTTTGCCAAAAATAGTACGCCACACCTTTAAACATGGCTTCATCACCCCTATGGCTTCCTCTGGAACAACTAGTCAAGGTGTGCCCTCATTTGGGTAGTAAATTTGGTTCGAGTTGCAATGCCTACAGGGGAAACTACGGGTGGTGTTTATAAACTTAGCACTTCAACACTCGAGCTTGGTTCCAACAAGATGGAAGCATGACGGACCAGGTCTTGGTTCCTTTCAGGATTCCCTCAGGTGCCCCTCAAGTATGCCCTCAGGTGATCCTCAACTTTCGATTATGTCAATTCAACCCATCAACATAGGGGAAATGGTGTCCCTCGGGATTAAATCAGTCAAGGTGTCCCTCATTAGTGGATTAAATTTGGATCGGGCATAAATCCTCCCCAGAAATCCCAATTAAGAGCCGAGCCTCTTCTAAAATTAGCTACGATAATACTGACACTTGGGTTATAGGGGGTTGAAAAGACCCAGGGTAAGGCAATGGAGGTACGTAATGCCAACACGGTACGGTATTGGAAAGGATTCACGGCCGTTTCATCTACCAAATGATAGGGTATTCTTCCTTTCTATAGTGAACAACATCCCTTCTGGGCTTGAATCACAAAATTCAACTTCTAGGGGCTTCAAACTCCGCGACTCGGTTGTAGGCGACTGTATCGCTTCCACCATGGGTTTCCACAGACGGATCACATGAACCTTCCATGGGTTCTTGGGAAATCATCGAATCTTAGTCGAGTCTACCAGGTGGAGTTGACACCAGTTCCAAGGTTTGTCTGGGGTAATCCGGGGAAGAGTACTCTTAGAGAACCTTCTCGGAATATTACGAGAGTTAAGCAAACAAGACGTTTCTCAGTGGAGTGAATTCATTCCCTAACCTTAATCCTTTGTATAGAAACCGACTATGGCATGTAAGCATACACAAGCATCCATTATTTCCGGTCTAACACACCAGGCAATCATTCTACACAAAAATTATTATGGGCATATAAGCATAAGCATGTATTCATGATATTCAGTTAGAAATACAAGGTATAAAACACTTATCGAATCTACCAGGTACGATATGCGAGGTGCTCGTTCCACCAACAAATGGATTTACCACTAGCCACCCCGAGCTAGACCATGATGCTTTGAGGTTCCGTCTCCCACTTCCAGCTCCTTGAGGAAATCAAGGACTAAGGTTACTCTCTTTCTCCTGATGGAGGAAAATAATCTAGGATGAAGGTTACTCTCTCCTTCTCTTGGTATTCAGAACTCCTTGCATTTCCAAGGTTTCTCCAGTATCTTTCGCGATCCCCATCACATGCACTGCTCTCCCCCTTGCCACATTCCCTCTCTTGCCAATTGCAATGCGCAAGATTGTTAGTATTGTCATAGATCCATGGTGGGTCAGTACATTATGCATGGGTGGTATGCACCATTCCCTCATTAACTCTTGAGAACCCCACCTACCAATCTATTAGGAAATCCATTCCAAGTTCAGAGAGCTGCTTTGGTTTGTGAGCAAGCATAAACCAGTATGGTACGAGCTCGGTGGAAGTTAATGCAACCATTCGAGGTCCCTTACACCACCTCTCATTATCCATCATGATCTCTTTAGCACATCCCTCTCCGGCGGATCATACAGCACCATATCCATAACATAATTTACATTCATCGATAGCATGCAGGTCCATCAAATCAAACATTCACATCTTTAGGTTTGCCATAGTTCTTTGGCCATTATAGTTATTTTTACGGTGGAAACGGGGTGTTACAATTCCCCTCCGCCAAAGACATCATCCTCGATGTTCTATCTATCAATATGATGTGTATGTACGAAGTAAACAAAATCGAAAATGCCTGTCTCATGGGATATTCCATTTTCCCACATAGCCTCATCTGGGCAAAATGTTTCCACTACACCTTGACGTGCAATGGTTCGGTTCTTAAGTGGGGTTTCCTTTCTATCTAGTATGCATTGAGGGATTACGGCGGAATTCTCCCTCTAGTTCCACCTGAATTACAGACCAATCAATTATATGATTAGAATCATGTACATATCTCTTCAATAATAAAACATGGAAAACATTATGTGCTTTTACTGTGGGAGGAAGTGCTAACCTATAGGCTAAAGGTCCCACTCTATCTAAAACTTTAAAGGGTCCACAATACAGAAGTGCCAACTTAACTCAGCTCCATCAACAAGGAACTCTTCCTGGAGCTAACTCTGAGATATACGTGGTCTCTCGTCTTGAATTCTCTCGTAGTTCTCTTTCGGTCGGTGTAAATTTTCTGTACGTTACGAGCAAGCTTTAGATTTTGTTTTTATCTGGGTCACTTGTTGTTCCCTTCTTTCAGCATGTCAGGTCCAATAGTAACTTTCTTCATAGGATTACTCCAACTGAATGGGTATAGCCACTTTGATCCTACCATAGGGACTTGAAGGAGCTCATCTTCAGGGATTCTTGGTAGCCATTGTTGTCAGCGAATTCTGATTGGAAATCTTCCCACTTCTTGGGTTGTTGATGCATTATATGAATTCTTAGCATGTGTTCCAATATTTGGTTCACTCTTTCCGTCTTTCCATCGGTTTGAGTATGATAGGTGGTGCTAAAAAATAATTTGGTCCTTTAACATGTTTGATTTAAAAAATCAAACTCTTCAAGAGGGTCATCCATCTAGCTTGTCTGACATTGAACTTTGGTTGGTCAAATAGATGTCATAATCCACAATGATCTATCAGCTTTGAATTTCTTTCGGAGGTATGTCTCCACATTTTTTTAAGGCGTGCACTATGGGGGCAAGCTCTAGATTGTAAAGGTCACATAGTTGACTTCGTGCTCATTCAATTTTGAGTTCATGAGAGACTACCTCCCTCCTTGCATGGGACTCCTTGACCTTCCTTTGGGCATCTACGTACACACAAGGAAGTCCAACAGGGATCGGCGATCTTCAAAATGGCCAACGTGGAGTGGGTCAGTAGATGTTTAGGGATTGAAATATTTCTTCACATTCTTGTGTCCTCATGAATTTAGCTCCCCTTCTCCTGGAGGCCAGTGATTGGACAACTGATCTTGGAGAATCCTTTATAAAACTCCTATATAGTATTCTGCTAAGCCCATAAAGGATGTATATCCTAACGTCCTTTGGTGTAGGCCACTCCATGATAGACCTGGTCTTGTCTAGGTCTACTGCTACTCCTTCTTCAGATATGGCTTTAAGTAATGTATTTGCTTCTGGAAAAGTCACACTTGCTAAATTTGGCATAGAGCTGATGTTCTCTTAACACTTGGAAGCACAAATTCAATATGTTCCCTCATGTTCCTCTCTATTCTTGGAAAATTAATATGTCGTAAATAAAAACTAGTACAAATTTGTCTAGGAATTTGCTGAGCACGGTATTCATCAAGCACATAAAAGTGGTAGGGGCATTGGTTAATAGGAATGGTACTACCACAAACTCATAGTGACCATATCTCGTCTGAAGGAAGCGGAGTTTGTGGATGTCTTCACTCTTGATTCAGGACTTGATGGTATCCATATCTCAAGTCAATCTTTGAGAGAAGATGGAAGTACCTCCCAATTGATTAAACATGTCATCGATCCTGGGTAAAGGTATACTTGTTCTTGATGGTTACCTTGTTTAGTTGTCTATAATCTATGCATAGTCGGAGGGGTACCATCTTTCTTCTTTACAAAAAGAAGTGGGGCTCCCCATGGAACCACGTTGGGGCGGATATAGCCTTTGTCCATCCCATTTCTTTTAGTTGTAATTTAAGCTCAACTAGCTTCCGGGTGTGCTCATCTTGTGGGGTGTCCTAGACACTGGCACTACTCCTGGTGCAAGTTCTATAAGAAGTCAATGTCCCTTCACGGAGGTAGACCTGGTACCTCGCCGAAAATACATATCTATATTCTCTTGGTGTGGGGTGGTCTTCAAGGCTAGGTTTTTCATATTCCATGATTCCAACACCTGTATCTCATAAAGTGGACATCCCTTTTTGCAATATTTTCTCATTTGAAGTGTTGATATTCATCTCACCAAGATAGGTTTTGGATCCCTCGAAGGGTTATCCTTCTTCCTTCTTCACCTACACATTCTAAGGTTTTATGGTAACAATCAGTCGGCACATATGTGGCTAGCTAGTCCATTCCAATCAATAGGTCATATGATCCTAGGGTAGTATGTTGAGGGTTGCTTGGGTGAGGAATTCACCCATAGTAACAACTGGTGACCGCTGGTCAATTTACACTTATCCAACAACCTTAGGAACTATATAGCCAAATTTGGGCAGGGAGGTCAATTAGAATAGACACTAGATGGTGGTGATCATACCTTCCATCTCCACTACTGAAGCTTGGTGATAAACTTGTTTATTATCCAAGATTTAGTGGTGGATATGGAGGTATGATCACCAACCATCTGCTACCTACTCGAGTAGGTAGCAGATGGTTGGTGATCATACCTTCTCCATCGCGGAAGCAGTGAAGTCGCTTGTTTCTCCAAGGCTGCATAGATTTACCGCGGCACACTCGGCCATGTCATTGATGGTAGTAGCTTCTTGAACATTGTAAATTCTCCGGCCCGTTGTTGACCGATTAGGGCGATCCACAGGTAAGATGTTCTTCTCCACAACCCCCAACATTTCAAGGGTTCTCTCTTTGGGTTATCAATCAACAACTTGGGGTAGATCGAAGGTTTATTTCCGCCATGGGAGGGGAATTTTTGTTGGTGTACACTTCGGGTTGGCAAGCTCATCCTTGAGTCCTTTTATAGTTTTTTAAATCTTGGGGATTTTAACCCCCTTTTCTGGAATCCCAAACATTATACGCTTCCAACCTTGGCGGTCATCAATGTCCTATAAAATATCGCCGATCATATTGATGAATCTGGAGTCTATGGGCGAATCGTTCTCAATTCGGACAGGTTCGATTAATCAGTCATCTTCTCATCAATCAATCAGGTCCTCTTCGTGAGTCATTAGTCAAGTATCAGTCATAGAATCTAAAATGCTTCTTTAGTCCAAGCAGCCGAGGCCTCCACTTCCTCCCGTTTCTTTATTTCACCATCGAGAAGAGGGTGGTTTAGACTTCTTGAATTCTTTGAGATTGTGACTTTTGGAATGCTTCGCTTCTTCGTTTTATTCGGGAATAAGAACTGGATTACGCTACTAGAAGATCCCTCCGGTCGCCAGTTTCCTTTCGAGGAATCGTCGATGCTTGTCCTTATCTGCGGGGTGGACCTTTCCATAGGGGTGCTCTTCCCGGTGTGGCCCGCCAAAGACCACGTTTCCATATCTTGGGTGGACTTCGACTTTTCTTTCTCTATCGTCGGTCCGCGTATTTGTTGTCGAGTTCATGTTGCAATTGATAATGGCTGTATGGTTGGATAAACTACGCAACAAGGCGCATTAATTTCTGTCTGCTTCTCTTTCTCTTTATCAACCTCTGGATTTGGCGACCTTGTAGCTTTGTGGTTGACCATGAGGGCTTCTCACAGTCTTAGCTAAGATCGAGAGGGGTCTCTCTCCTTTTAGACTCTTCATCTGCATTTGTAGGAGCCATCCCACTTAGGTGGTGTGTCACCATTCTATCGTCCTACGGTTCCGTGGTTGATCATCCGCTTGTTGTGCAAGAAAAACACTTATTGTTAGTCAACATTATATTCATTCACAATCAGCTCATAATTCATATTTTCAAATGCATTTCATATTTTTCAAATGCATACACACAATAGGAATTTTCATTCTTAACTTCGGCTTTTTCTAAAGGGGGTTAAGATAGAGGGTTACTCCTTTTAAGAGTACTTCAAATGGAGCTTCAACACAACTCGTTCAGGAGCCCAAGTAGGCCAAGTGTTGTAACCATGCTTTGATACCAATTTGTCACACACGCACTACAACAACTTAGATTTTTCATCTTTTTCTTCGAGGAACAAAATCTGCGAGATTTCTATGGTGCCTAGCGCATACCCTCTCTTCCCTTATCGTCCTCTAAACGACCACAAGATGGCCTTAGCGCAAGCACCTTTTGCAATTCGTGAGTCAGGAATCATAACTCTTGACTCCCCTTTCTCCAAACATCGAAACCCGAGATACTATACGGGTATGGCTCCCTGGTCACTAGCGTCTACTACATGTAACCGTAGGCTAGGCCAAACACTAGCACCACTCACGACCTCGCTAGTTGAGGTGTTGAGCTCTCATGCTCCACCTTCACGAATCCCCGAGATGCGATAATTCAACATTGGGTTGACTCTTTCCCAGTGTGACACGTGTCCACCATCGGTCACCCGCTTCCTAGGATAAATACTAGCGCTACTCACATCTCGCGACTTCATGAGTTGGAGTGTTGAGTCCTCATGCTCCTCCTTCATGAGTTCCTAAGATACGATAAGTCAACAATGGGTTTAATCCTTCTCAGGCGACATGTATCCATCACTTATCACCCGTTCCCAGCTTTCTTTGGGTGCTTGTTGTTATGCCACCTGTCAACCATGTGGTCCCCACTTACAGATGGGTTACATGTTTGCACAAGCCCTCGATGCTCAACACTTCGCAACTTCTACAATTGAAAATAAACTCCCTCAAGTTCTGAACTCCCGATAGGTGATAACCATGAAAGTTCTGATCCAACGGTTCTCCCGTGCCTTGGATCCAACGGTCACGATCATGTCATGATCTTGCGAATCGTGAGTTCATGCAGCCCTACCCTTGACCACTCCAAGTCGCGAGTCAGGGAAATTCTACTCTCCTACCTATACAAAGGATAAGATCGATGGTCAATAGGGCTCCGTTAGATCCTTGGATCTATGATCCGGGATCCCATCACTACATGCGAAGGCTGAAAGGGTTGAGGTGCTGATGCCTGTGCTCCTTCTCTAGATCCATCAGTCTCGACAGATATGCGGTATTCCTAAAAGGATTTCGACCATTCGTCTACCAAATGATAGGGTATTCTCTCTTTCTATAATTGGGCTCACTATCCCTTCTTAACTTGAATCACGAAATTCAACTTCTCGGGGCTTCAAACTCCCACGACTCCGAGACATTAGAGAGCTATCCTTCCTTGCATAAGGTTTCCAGACCCGGATCGCATGAACCTTCAGACATTTCTTGGGCAATCGTCCTGAATCTTAGTCGAGTCTCTAGGTAAAGGTTCGGCATGGTTCCAAGGTTTATGGGGTAATCCCCAGGGAAGAGTGATCTTGAGGAGCCTTCCCGAAACATTACGAGAGTTAAGAAAAAAAGTTGATTTACAGTGGAGCGAATTCATTCCCCAACCTTAATCCTTTGTACAGAAACCGACTATGGCATGTAAGCATACACAAACATCCATTATTTCCAGTCTAACACACCAGGCAATCATTCTACACATAAATTATTATGGGCATATAAACATAAGCATGTATTCATGATATTTAGTTTGAAATACAAGGTATAAAACACTTATCAGATCTACCAAGCGCGATGAAACTGCTGAGAGGGGTGCTCGTTTCGACCCAACCGTAGGCTCAGTGACTCCAAATGGATTTACCACTAGCCACCCCCGAGCTAGACCACGATGCTTTGAGGTTCAATCTCCTACTTCCAGCTCAACAGAAATCAAGGACGAAGGTTACTCTCCTTCTCTTGATGCAGGAAAATAATCTAGGATGAAGGTTACTCTCCTTCTCTTGGTATTCAGAACTCCCTGCGTTTCCAGTGTTTCTCCAGTCTCTTTTGCGATGCCCATCACGCACACTGCTCTCTCCTACCACATTTCCTCTCTTGCCAATTTCTGTCTGCAAGGTTGAGTGTGGCGCGAATTCCACCGTCCGTGGTCAGGTCTGAGGGCTATTATGGATGGGCATTTCACCCCCATCCCCTCATTAACTCTTGAGGATCCTTCCCACCTACCAATCTGATGGGAATTCCATTCCAGGTTCAAAGAGCTGCTTTGGTTTGTGAGCAAGCATAAACTAGTACGGTACTAGCTTGGTGGAAGTTAATGCGACCATTCTAGGTCCCTTCCACCACCTCTCATTAGCCATCGTGGTCTCTTTTAGCACATCCCTCTCCCAACAGTAATGCAACACATATCCATAACATAATTTACATTCATCGACCTTTTATGCAAAGGTCCTTCAAATCAAACATTCACATCTTTGAGTTTTCCATAGTTCTTGGCCAATATAGTTATTTTTATAGAATGGGGGAAACAGGGTGTTACAAATGCATGTTCATGGAACGCATGCAATTTCATGGGTGACAAGTGTCGACTCAAGTGCATGCAGTTAAAAACTGTTGAATTGAGCTGTGATGGGGGTTCCTCCTCTATTCCACCGTCGATCGTCTGAACGTGAGTCTCGTTTGACCTCTGTAAGATGCCCTCATGCAATTCTGAAATCAGGGAAAAGGTCTGTGTTGATTCCTAAGGAAGCTAGTACATTCCTTGCCTGAACAGTTTGAGCCTGTGCATGGGATCTCTGTACACCTTGTGCAATCCCAAAACCAAAACCGTGAGTCTATTTCGTGATTGCTAAGCCTATTTGGGAAGCCCATGTCTGTTTTCCTAGTTGGCTATTGTGGCCACGCAGTGCTGGACTGTGCGTGGCTTACTGGCCAGTGTGATTTCATTCTTAGCCTATGTGTAACCTCTCTCCGGGTGAGGGAGGTGATTGTTATTGTAAGAGGCAAGTTGTCAGGCCTATGAACAACTCTCTCCAGGTGAGAGAGTTTGTTGGGAACTGGTTTCTTCCAGAGAGTTCCGAGCACCAGCTTCGGGCTCAGAAACTTCCTGATCCGGCTTGTTGCCGAGCCCAGAGAGGGAGGTGTAGCATTGATGGACAGTGCTTGTGAAGGTGTATACTCCCGGGTGGAACAAGCACGTGGGGAATGAGAGTCCGGGAGTAGTGGGCATAAGATGGCATCCTGGGAAGAATCCTTGAAGTCATTCCGTGATGTTTTCCCTGTAACCTCAGCCTAGCCTAGGGTTTCTTACCTTGGGGTGGAGCTTAGTCCCAGCTCGGGGGTGACCCACTATTAAGCTTCATG
>SNQJ01S0038946.1:24181-52995 GCA_010110895.2 Picea sitchensis | reverse complement strand
TTCACTCACCCTCACTTTAATCATAAAGTTATCTTTTAATTTGCATCTCACAAATTAATTTGACTAAGACCCATATTCGGCAATTTCTCCCCCTTAGGGCCTAGGGAAGAGAAACACTTGCCTTGGTACATAATTTAACAGGATTTAGGTATATAAAGTGGCAATCCACGCTGAAATTTATCAAAGGCTGGAACCTTTGTAAAGTGTTCGAGGTTATGCATGGTTCACCCCCTATGGTTGCTTTCAGTTGGTTATAGTATCTGTGAAAAATGGCATTTTATTTCCACTGCTTTCTCGTGTCCGTCAAGTACCATAAGGTACTGAACTTCACAACTAATGGTTTTAATGGGTCGAGGTTGGGGAAGGTGACACCTTCTGGTAGCTCCCATGCAACAAAGGTGATCAATATTAGCAGCCATCTAAAGTGGAATTAATGCCCCTATTCCTGGGCTTATCTACAAACAATTTCTAGTTGATTGACCAAATATTTTTCCCAATTCATTTGTAGTCCCTCCACGAACTTCCTCGTGAGGTCAACTACAAAGATAGATACTTGTGTAGGTATATTCTTATGTACCATATTCCCTTCTATCAGCTGACATGTGAGGCGCACTGTGCCACTCTTGACAGAGGCTACCTTGTAACCTTGTGCACCTTTTTCAACATTTCCATAAGCCTCTTTAATCTTTTGTGAAAGAGCGCGGTCCGCGGTCTTTCTATGGTAGTACTCATGGGGATCAAGGCCCTGCATGCTAAGACCTATAATCCTTTTGATTAGCGCCGGATCAATAGTTAGGCGACGGTTTAACCACAGGTATCCTTCGTGGTAACTTGATAGCATCAATTTCACACAAGCCGTCACCTCCTGATGTCTTCTTAAGTGCAGTATCTTCATAACATTGAGTAGAGTAGATTGTGCAAGGTTCATCGGCCATTGTTGAGGAACGATCTTCGAGTTCCAGCCCTTAGTCCTCGTTAAGTACTTAGATGGTGTGAGCATGTTGTAGGATTTACGGTAACCCAGGTTGAAGTCACAAAACTTCAACACTGTAACCTTGTCTTGATCTATGTGGTAGGTGCGAATTCCTTTTGGTAGATATGCAAAGACTAGGGTGTATTCAAAGTCTCTAGGGACACTGTCCCTATTAATATCACCACTTAGAGGGGGAATGTAATATGGTAGGATGGTTGGCACTAACTTCACGTTGGCTGCATCGTCCCTATGCTTAGTTCTCAACTCTACGCCGGCTCAAGATGTTCCAGCTTGAGCAGTCGATGGGGAGGCTGCCACACCTCTTGATGACGAGGCTTGGAATCCAGTGGACATCCCTCTTTCTGACATGACTCTTTTTGTCCTTAAGCTAGCAAGTACTTCTCTCACCTATTCTTCTGTTGCACTAAGATTGTCAGAGATGTAAGCTTAGGATCACTGTCTCTGGTTATCAATGGACCATCAGTACCGTAATCAGATAGAGAATAAAACTGGAGTAATTATTGTTTCATAATGTGGGTATTCTATACGCTTAAATTCTCAATTGGCAAAAGTGTCTTCCAGGCATGGCACGACGAAATAAGTAAGTAACGTTGCAACAGACTGCTTGCAATGGATATGAAGCTTCCATGGCCATTGATCTATTCGTTAAGGTGAAGTCCAATGGTCTAGCAGTAAACCATAACTACTTTTCGATCCGTTCGGAGGAGCGGTCAAATGGGTATATCGGTTCCAACTGCTATATTTATTCGTCATGGCGAAGTACTCTATGTCATTGTTTTCATATCTCGACGAAGCTCCAATTCTGCAATTATTCTTGCTGCGAAGTGTCCTCTAGAACCTCTTGTAACCTTACAGTATTAGCACTTTTCTTTCTTAACTTCCTAGCCTTCTTCCCAGTGAACTTCATCTCAGTAATGCTTTTACCATTCCGATGTTTATCTTCTATGGTCTTAGTTACTTCGCATTGTTGAAAGTATTTCCTAGGGTTCCTTGATAATACTTCTTCGGTATCAAAGATAGGTAACTCGATCTTCTGCAGATCCTCAAGTGTTCTCTTAGCTTTGACATCGGAGTTGCTAATATTGAATATTTGCATTCTTCTCTTCTGTTCTTCAATCAAGTGCGCAATCCCTCTAGTCATAAAGTATTTTAATTCTTGCTTCTTCTATTCCAAAACTTTCTCTTCTTCCTTTCATCTGGCTTGTTCTCTATCAATCCATGGTTTTCCTATGAGCATGGTAAATTGGGCACTATCTTCAACAAATTTAATGCTCTCAAAGTCTTCCTCTGTCGAAGTTCCATTAACAGTCATAGGTATTAGGGCGAGCTGTCCACATAGGTTTACTAGCTTTCCTATGAAGAAACTTGTTCCTCCTAGGGAAGGGATCATGGCAAGCTTTCCTATAGCTTCCCAAGTTCTTTCTAGCATAATTTTCACTTATTTTTCTTCATAAAGAGTACAATCAATGTCAAAGTCCCCTATTCTTTCTCCAATTTGCTCCTTTTATTTGAAGATCTCTGATAGCTTAACATGTCAGTGGTCATTCAAGGTATCTTTGATTTGTAGCAATATATTTTCTGATTCTTTCTAGGTTTCTGCTATTATCTTGGTCTCTTGATCTCCTTCAGGGTTTGCTTGTTCCATATTCAGCTTCTCAAGCCTAGAAATCATTCTAGGGAAATCCAATAGTTGATGGTTCATAGATTTACAACAGAGGCAATGAGGTCTTCTCCTATGGCATTCCTTAGCAAGATGTCTCGATCTTCTGCAACTATAACATAGGGTTAATCCTCTTTTTCATTTAGATGTTCCCCAACTCCTTCTGCACTATGCACTAGGATCATGGTGACTAGCCTACAAAAAGTTATTTCTAGGATCCTCCATCCACTTGTTAGTCCAAACACTCTTTCGATGCATTGGTATAACATATCTATCACTATACTTAACAGGTCTATTCATATCAAACTTTATTTTAGATATTAATGCCCTAATTTTGAGGCTAGGAAAGAATCTATCAAACATACCTACATCCATGCTTTAGAAACAAAAAAAATAAAAAATCACTTATCTTACTTCTACAGAGCACAAAGCTTCCAGATTTAAGACTTTTAACTATTCTTACCTTTATCAAAGAACATAGCTTACAAATCTTACCTTTTTCTTGTAGATCTGACCCCTTTCTTCGTAGATATGGCTTCTTTTCTTCAGATCTGACCTCTTTTCTTCAGATCTGACCTCTCTTCTTCAAATCTGACCTCTCTTTCTTGGCACAAAGATTCATAGGTCAAAAAGAACATTGCGCACTAGGGAAACATATCTACACACATATCTTATTTTGCACAAAGCTTTTTCTTCTTTAGTTCTTAGCAATGACAGTTTCAGGTCCCGACCATAGAACCATTTTTTGGCACAGGGGAAGACCCAGGGTTCAATGCTCAAGAGCACACCAACAAATCCCTAACTACCAGCCCTTTCAGCAACACCTGTGAAGCAGATGAAGTCTCACTCGAGGTAGAGGCAAGGGTGGTTGCAGGACTCAAATGTCTGCAACCTTAGCTGGGACACAGATCTGTGATTATCTTTCTTATAACACACTTAACATCAATTATTACTTAACATACATTCATTAGTACACTTCGTAGAAAGCACAGAGCACTGGAATAATTACTCAGATCTAACACTTAGCAATGATAAACAGGTTGTAATTAATAGATTAAGCACTTAGCATCTTATGTATCATATCTAGCATGCATTCATATCTCATAAGAACAAAGCATCAATAGATCTATCTAAACATATCGAATAACTTAGCAAGAGAGAGATGAACACATCAACACAATACACAGAGTTACCGTGGTTCACCCCCACCCTGGGGCTACATCCACAAAGTCTTCTTCTGTTATTATCTTCTGTAAACCAAGTTACAACACAAAGCCTTCAAGATCATGCCCTGCCTAGGACAAGAGATCTGCGTAGCTCGCTAGATCCTCTTTCCCCAGGTAGATCCAAGTACTAAGTCTCTCCTGACCCGTGCACTCAACACTTACAATACTTACAGTAGGCACAGAGCTCTTACAGTCACACAGACGTCTGATCACATATATCTACTTTATGCACTAAGCCATTCACTTTACATCACCCCTTATCCGCATCTCCTACCATTTTATTTATACATACAAAAGGCCTAAATACGGGTCGATATCCCTTTCCCATTACTATATTCCCCAAAAGCCCAAAAAAGGGGCATAAATCCCATGATCTCCTCTTCACCATGCACTCCTTCTCCGACTGGATGTTGGAGTACCAAAAATGGTCAAATATGAGCAATTATTCCTCAAAACTTGGTCAACGGCCAACAAGTTTGGATAGGAAGTCTCAGAGCCCTCCAGCTATAGTTTAGCACCTTTAGGAAATCAATTTCCAAAAAATCTCACACCTAGAGAGAAATTGCTCATGGGCCTGAAAACCCACCTCTTCAATATCCCCCGGTCTTGACAACCCGCTTCTTTAGTATCCCATGGGCCTAACAACCCGCTTCTTCAATCCAGCTTCCCAGCTACACCAACCTCTATGGCCATGGATACAAGTTCAGATACAGTGAAATGAATGTCTGAGGATAACTGACTGGGTGAGTGAAAAGTGGTCTTGGAATCATGGTTGAATGATGGATTGAATCATGGAAAATATGCTCGTCGGAATGATGGGGGTGGTGTGCAAATGAACTAAGTCCCAACAATATGTATGCATGTCCCCAACTTGACACTTGTCATGTTGGGAGATACTTTGGCCCACTTGTCCCCAACTTTAGAACTTAGGATAAAATAATTATCCATACTTTATGATTTAAGAAATATTAATATAATATTCCTTTTTGGCTGAAGCTCCCTAACTTATCCCATTTCCTTAACTTATCCCCTCCCTTTCCCTAACTAGTGGATTTTGGTACCCCATATTTTTTATTGTTGCCGGTTTGCACACAATGATGTATTTTATATTAAATATGAGACTTGTACAAAAATAGGCACACTGGCCTTTAACATCTAGGCTCTCCGGCCTAATCAAAACATAAGCATCCTAGCTTATAATAACTGGCTCACCAGCCTATAAAAAATATCATATAAACAAAGGATCCCTGGCCTCAACATCACACGCACTTAAGATGCTGCACACGGTATCCTAGAATGTGCACACTTCCTCATTTTACTGTGCAATACATGCGTGCACTATGCCATGAAATGTGCATACCAAAATGATATCAAAACATCTCACGAGCTTAAGTACATTTGTATTTACACTTACGATTGGGTTTGGCCTTAGGGATATTACAAGGAGGACCTTTGCATGCATCCAATGAAGAATATATTGCTTTTTAAGTAGCCATGTGATGTGATTCTCCTGAATCTATGATCCAAGCATCGGGAGAGGAGTTGATGGAAATCAAGGCATGGCTAGAATTACCTTTCTTGGGATTTTGATCTTCTGGATTCTTCTTCCTTGAACTCTCGGGGATGCGATATCCAAGGTTGTTTTGCTGAAGTATTTGAGTCATTATATATATCTTTTTTTGCATGCATGCAGATTCTGGATGGAATCCTTTGTGATAGTACGTGCAATTCTCCCCTTTTCTTCCCTTTTCCCCTTTGGATCTAGAGGCATTGGTGATGGTTTTTGTGTACCCTTCCTACTTTGGATGTGAATGAGCTTTCCTTTTGTCTTTATATTTTTATTTTTGATATTTATGACTTCCATATTGCACAGTGAGTGCATGTGCCTTTGGGCCTTTGATTTTTCCCATGTTGATGAGCTTGGTTTACTCTTGTGTCAGGGATTCGATAAAGTCCTCAAGAGAAGGCATCTTGTAGGTGGCTCAAGAGGTGAATATGAGAGAATGGAATGTGGATACAAATACAGATAATTCTGGACAAAGTTTGGAGAGAATGGTGAGAACCATTTGTTTCTCCTCAGATTTATCAACCCCGCAAGGTTTGAGTTGTGATAGTAAATCCTTGAATTTTGTAAAGAAATCTTGGATATTGTCAAATATTTTTGGATCCATTGTGAGGAATTCCACCTCTAGCATGTGTCCCCTTATCTCATCCTATTTTCCAAAGATCCATTCCAGGGTGGTCCAGGCTTCATTGGGAGTCTTGTAGGGAGATATGTGAAAAAGGAGATCGGGAGAAATAAGATTGCAAATTGTTTCGAGTGCTTCATCCATTCAATTTAAGTACTTGAATTTTTCTATGGATGGTGTAGGTTTTTTTATCTATATGCAAGGTTAATCTATACAATACTCTATTTCAGATATGTATTTCTATTTTCTCCTTCCATGCAAAGTAGTTGTAAGGTGTAACAATGAATTCTTTTTGGAAATCCATCTTTCCGCTGTCTTCAATCTTTTGTAGCTGCAAAACATTTTGGTGTAGATTTTACTTAGAAGTACGTCAGATCTGATACCATGTAAATTTTTTAAACCTGTACAGAATATATCTAGCTAGAAAATACTACACACATTTGCAGAGAGAATTTAAGAAAGAAGAAAAAAGAGAGAATGAATAGAAGAATTTTCATTAACCATAATGAATAATGAATAATTTACACATGATATACTCTATATAACTCAATGAATGCACACTGAAGGAGAACCAATGCACCATAATGGTGGAATAGAGTGATCTAGACATACCAGTAGTTATGGTAGTGAACTTCCACCTAGTCTAGTCTCTCAAGAAGTTACGGGAGTGAACTGCCACCTAACTGAGTTAACTAGCCAACCAGTCTTCGGTTAACCAACTGAACATAGTGTAGTGAGGAGTAGATCAAGGAATCAAGGGTAATGTGCCAGTCAGGTGATGATACGAAGGAAAGTGCACATTATCATGGTGATGATCACAATTTTGCATGGTGATAAAACCAATGCAACATCTAGACTCAACTCAACTAGTCAAACTAAAATGTCAAATGAAGAGAATATTCTCCAGGTGGAATATTCTCTCCTAAAAAATAGGAGACTGGATAAATCACTAATTATGACTAACAAACAAGGAAAAACCTTAGGAAAAATAAATCCTAGGTGTGTGTAAAGTAACTCCAACACGCATCCTGAATATCACTATGGTGAAAATAAAGAAAGGGTCCCGACAATGAGGCCATGTTAGGTACCCAAATACAAAAGATACATTGAAATGAAGTGAGGAAAGAAGGATAACCTCATGGGAAAACCTCCTCTCAAGTTATAATGTATTTAAAAATAACAACTACAGTTGCTAGGAAATTGTGTCCTTCACTCCAAAACAACTTTGCAAAGAATGGAAGTTTTTCTCAATGAAGGTCTTGGTGAAGATGTTTGTTGTCTATTTTGCTGAAGGACATAACTGTAGGTCGGTGATCCCCTCGTGTACTAAGTACCATATGTAATGCATTTGTATCTCGATGTGCTTCATTTGATTCCTCTTAACTGGATCTCTGCAGAACTTCAGAGTGCTCTGGTTGTCACACTAGATGATCGGTCGGTGAAAATGAATTCCCAACTCATTGAGAAAATGTTGTAGACACATAGCCTGAATGGTTATTTTAACTACCCTTTTGTAGTCTTCCTCGACTGAATATAGAGAAATGGAAGCTTACTTCTTGCTCGACCCAAAAATAGGCCCAGAACCAAGAATGAGTGAATAACCAGATGTGGACTTGTGATCAATGCTATCTCCAACCCAGTCAAAATCACTAAACCTAATGAGATATAATGTAGTGTCTGTTGCATAATGAATCCCAAAGGTGATGGTTTCATGTACGTATCGAAGGATACAGTTTGCAGGATTCCAATGTATCTCATTTGGCTCCTGCATGAACCTAGAAACTGCGCCAACTGCATAGGAGAGGTCTGGTCGAGAGTGTCTAAGATACAACAAGATCCATGTTGAGGAAAAGATATGAAATGATCTTACTCAATCATTTTCATATTATGCTTGGATAAAGAAAAATAGATGGGAATATCACCCTATATTTATTGCCAACTATTGAGCCTCTAAATTGACATCCCCACTACCCTATTATACTCCTCATATATACCATTTTGGCTTACCTAAGCTTGGGTAAATGACAAAGAACACTACCATTAGCCATTGATAAGGTCATAAGGTAAAGTATAATTAATTCATGCATTTTTGTGCTTTATTGAGCTAGGAGATTAAGTGTTTCATGTACTAATGCTTCAATTTGCCATGTATAATCTTTGACCCCTAGATAAGTCCAACCTTCCTATACTAGCTCAGCTATCTGATACTTGTGCACCGGATTGCCACTGTCAGAATGCGGTACCAAGCGCACCTTCTATTCAGATCTGGTATTGAATCTCACCTGTCACAATCTGATACCAATGGTCGTAGAATGTTGTGATTTGGTACCAACCATTTGTGCACTGTTCAGATCTGGTACCATCTACCTGTCACGATCCGGTACCAATATAGGAAGCCGAATGTGCCAAGTTTATCTCCAGATCATGCCCAAGACAATTGTTGGATGTTTATTGAATCATAAATGTTTTAGCAAGGCTATGTTAGGATAGTTTGTTTTTGGTTCATCCTCATGCACTTCATGTCATGAGGATGAAGCTTAAAATATGTAACCGAATAATTAAATTTAACAATTGACTGATTTGCAAACGATTTCACCTCCTTGTGTTTCATGACTAAGACTATTTAAATAGTCATGGCAAGGATGGTGGAGGTAGTAGAGAGTTAGCATAATACAACATGTGAAGTAGCGTTATATATTGCAGAACATATTCTGGGTGAAGATTAATAGAAGGACGTCATTTATCTCCATGTCTTGATCATCTATGATTGAATGTGAGTTGAGTTGTTAGCATAGTTTGATTCTATGTTTTGAAGTTTGAGTAAGAGTAATGTGTGGGTTGAAAGCAAGCTTACTATAGACTCCAGTCACTAACCTGTTGAAGCGGCAAGGGCCCACTACCCAACAAAGGTCAACATCTTTGTAGATTAGTATGAGCATTTGATTTCAATAGTGTAAATGTTAGATTAGATGAAACTTTAATTCTTTCAGATGATAGCAGTACAGTTTAGACTAGGATTTTAATTATATGATAGCTTAGAGATCTTTACTCACTCTATTTTTCATATGCTTTGTTTTTATGAATTTGATTTTGTTACATAGACATGAATGTTGGCAGCAGTAGTCAGACATATTTGAAGGAGAACTAGTGAAGTTCATAACAACACATTGTGAACCACATCATACTCAGTATATTGACTGTTGAACTACCCATGCTATGTCTTGATGATTGATGTGTGATTTCCCTTTCAGAAGTGTGGTTGCATAGTTATTTCTCTGGGTCAGATAGCAGAGTTGATTTGTCAAAAGAACTCCATCTCATACTTGCATGTGCCATAATGGAGTAGATAACCTCTCTATGAAAGACAACCAAAGTGTATTTCAGTTTGCTAGTTTGTTCTGTTTCTAGCATACGTAATCTAGAACAGTTCTATACTCATGACATTAAAATTACCTTTCTTACTGGTGTCTTGTAACTCTGTTGATTACGAATCCTGGATTGATAATTAATGAGTGCGTTATACTAAACATATAAGCAACACAACATTTTGGCGTCGTTGCAGGGAGCTGCAAACGGTAGGAAGTGATTTTTAGCTTAGATTGTTTGTATAAATTTTGAATGCTTTTAAAGGCTACTTGAGGGAGGAGGATAAAATGTTTAAGACATGAGTGAAGAGCCACACAGCCACTAGAGTGGGGTTCTCCAAAGCTAGGTCGCCTTCTTACCCTCTAGATAGAATTAGGATTTCAATTTAGTTAAGAATCAAATTTCCATTTTATGCATAGATATAGAGATAACAAGGGTAGATTTGTAATATCTAAAGATTCAAAAGAGCCCCCCTCACTAATCCAACCAACATTGGTGCAGGAAAAATTCCACCAGGAGAAAATTCAAGGGGAGCCAACAAGGCTCCAAAAGGAGAACCTAAAATGGAAGAATTAGCACTGGGGTAGTCAGAACGTGAATCTGCTGAACATTTAGGAGACAAAGAAAATCTAGTTTCTGAACCATCTATCAGTGGAATGGCAGAAGAAGAAGGAAATGCATCGATAGAGACTGAGACTTTTGGATTTTCATTCTTGGATATTTCCATAAACATCAGCATGAAAAATATCACACTATCATCATTACCCACTTTTAGAGGTATGTCAACTGAAGATCCATATTTATTTTTATTCGAGTTTGACATATTATGTAGAAGCTATAACTACTCAGACGATGCCCAAAAAATTAATCTCTTTCCTACTACAATGAAAGATTCAGCCTTAATATGGTTCATGAGCTTAGGAGAAAATACAATCCTCTCTTGGGATCAGATGAAAGACACATTTTTATAGAAATACCAAGACTATTGTAAGGATAATGCTAAAAATGACATTTTTAAAATGCAGCAAACAGAAGATGAAAGCCCTGAAGACTACATAGAAAGGTTCTTATACAACTATCAGAAATCAAAACTATTCACCACAGACCCAGCTGTAGTAAGAACTGTATTCTTGAAAAGTCTTAGAGATGACTGCATAGAAGTTTTAAACTTGTTGAGTTCAGGAGATGTACACCAAAATCCTTTTGCAGAGATTGTAGATTACTGTAGAAGATACTCAAGAGGATAAGCTAAAACAGGCAAAGGATCAAGAGATTCTTTTAGCAGAAATACAAAACAAAGCTTAGGGACTGTCACTAGAACTGAGTTAGGAAACTTATTGGAGAACTTTAAAATAGACATCTTGAGCACAATCAGTAACCAGTTAGATACTCTAAAACAAAAAAGAAACAATAAGAAGAGGTTGCTTTAGAAATATTTTGTCATAGATGTCAAAAGAAGCACAGTGAGAAGGAATGCCCATTAAATGTCATAGAAATCTATGGTCTGTGTACACTAGAACACCCCACATCTGAGTGTCCAAATTTTCTTGAGCTACAAGCCATGTATAGGGGAGGAGGAGTCTCACAAGAACAACCATACCCTTCCAGAAGACCTTGGAGATCCCAAAACCCCAATACATTTTATGACCCTAATGCACAATATCAACAACAACAATGGCGTCCTTCCCCAATGACCTATCCACAATGGACACCTCAACAAGCTCAAACTCAACCTTGGAAACAAGGTTGGAGGGGACCTGTGTATGGAAATACCTCTTACTCTACATATCCACAGTACCCTGCAAACATTTCCCAATTACTACCTGGATTCAACCCACCACAGATGTAATATTTACTCCCACCTCCTAGACAACAACAATTTACAACCCCCTTGAACCCTAACCACCAGTAACAACCACTTATAAATGCCAATCAACAGCAAAACCAAGCTACCCACAAACCTCTGAAACCAACAACAATCCCTGCCCAGCCAATCTCTAACCCCAATAATCGAACCACCCACCCAGTGCAAAATACAGAAGTTCAAACCTTTCCCACCTATGAAATTCAACTACGATCGGGGAAAGTTGTAAACCAATCAGATCCTACAGTAATAATTCAGGAAGGAAATGATAATCATTCTGAGGAAGAGAACACTCAAACCACTCCTGCAGAAGAAGAGACCTCCCCTCCTATTCCAATCACTTCTCAGTCTGTACGAGTACCCCAACAAGTTAATCTCCCACCCTACCCCAAAAGACTATTAGTGAAGAAACCTGACCCACCCTTGCATAGAGATATATAGGATGAATTACGAAATGTATGTATAAAAATACCTTTGCTGCAAGCCTTAAGGATATCACCATATATGCCAAAATCATAAAAGATCTTTGCATTAAGAAAACAGGAAGGAAGAAGAAGGAACCTCCCCTTGTTCAGGGGGTGGGACAATTATCTGAATTTATTTCCGAAATGCCATACAAATATAATGACCCTGGAAACCCAGTAGTCACTGTTGAAATTAATGGTATTTCTCTACCAAACATACTCATTGATTTGGGTGAAGAAATTAATGTAATGCCTTTTGACACTATGGAAAATCTCCAAATCAACCAGTTAAGACCAACCCAAACCATGATAGAGTTGGCAGATAAGTCAGTCATTAGCCCTGTAGGAAGTCTAGATGATGTCACAGTCACTCTAGCTTCTTGGGAATATCCAGTAGAATTTTTAGTCGTCTATTCTAAATCATCCTCCAAACTAGGACACCCTGTGGTTCTTGGCTTCCCTTGGCTGGCCACAACATATGCCTTTATCAACTGTCAGTCTGGTGAGATGACTATATCCAATGGAACACATAGCCAAAAACTTGTTCTCTTCCCTCCTGCCCAACCAGCACAAGAAATACCTATTTGATTAGAAAACCCTTATGGAGAGGAAGATTGCATCAGACCCCTGTTAACACTTGAACAAGTAAGAGGAATGCAAGAACAATCGGATCAACAAGTCTTAAGTTTATTTTTGGCTGACACAAATTGCATTGAATACCCGAGGTCTTTTGCAGAATTGTCACATATTTTCAGTTCTGAATTTCAACAAACTTGGCACCCTGATATCACTCAATTATATACTTTATCACCAACTTCCTCATAGAAGGAAGAAACTACTGAACTTGTTGAGATTAGCCTAGGAAAACATTTGTATATCAACTTTAGTTTGGAACCAGAACAAAAGACGCAAGTAATTGAAATGCTCCAAAGACAATTTGATGCCTTTGCACAGGATTATGCAGACATGAAAGGAATTCACCCTGACACATGAACACATCATATCTACACTAATGACCAAATCAGACTTGTTAGACAGCCTCAACAAAGGATGAATCCAGCCCTTAAAGATATTGTAAAAGAGGAATTGCAAAAACTTCTTCAAGCCAATCTCATATACCCCATTTCAGATAGTCAATGGGTATCTCCACTTGTCATAGTTCCCAAGAAAAATGGTAAGTGGAGAATATGTGTAGACTTCCAGGAGTTGAAAAAAGCCACCCATAGGGATTATTTTCCCTTACCATTTATTGATCAGGTGTTGGATACCTTGTCTGGAAAGAAGTATTTTTCGTTCTTGGATGGGTTTAGTGGTTATAACCAAATACAAATAGCACCTGAAGACCAGGAGAAGACCACATTCACCTACCCATGGGGTACCTATGCTTATAGGGTGCTCCCATCTAGACTTTGCAATTCCCCAACCACTTTTCAAAGGGCTCTCCTAGACATTTTCTCTGACTTGACCAATGATTGCGTGGAAGTCTACATCGATGAATTTACAGTCCATGGATAAGACTTCCAAGAAGCTTTGACCAGTCTAGAAAAAGTCTTGATTAGGTGTAAGGAAAATAATCTTTCCTTAAGAAATGAAAAGTAAAAAATGATGCGCACTGAAGGTATTGTTTTTGGACATCACATTTTTGGTTCTGGAATGAGAGTTGATCCGACAAAGATTTATATTATCACACAAATTAGAATACCTTCCTCACAAAAGGAAGTTCGCAACTTTTTAGGGCATGCTGGCTTACTATAGAAGATTCATTCTGAATTTTACAAGCCTAGCTACCCATTTATTCAAGTTATTATCTAAAGAAGCCAAATTTGATTGGGATGATGAATGCCAAATATCTTTTGAAATTCTAAAACAGAAATTGTCAACTACCCCTATATTAAGAGGACCAAATTGGTCCCTTCCTTTTCATATCTGTACCGATGCCTCAAACACAACCCTTGGGGAAGTTCTTGGACAAAGAGAAAATCAAATGACCTATGCTATTTACTTTGTCAGTAAAAAAATGTCTCCAACTGAAGTTAATTATACGATCACAGAAAAATAATTGCTAGTTGTAGTCCATGCTATCAATAAATTTAGACACTATATTACAGGATATCAATATTTTGTACACACTGATCATTCAGCCATCAAATTCTTAATGAACAAACCTATAACAAATCCTAGAGTTACAAGATGGCTCTTATTATTACAAGAGTTTAATATCAATATTATTGATAGACCTGGTAAGGATAATCTTGTGGCTGATTTCTTATCTAGAATGATTCATCTGGGAGATAACGCACCAGTAGAAGATAACTTTCCTGATGAAAATTTGTTTGCTATTTCTACATTCACTCCTTGGTATGTAGATGTAGCTAACTATCTTGTTACAGGGAAGATGCCTCAGAAATTGTCTCCTAGAGAAAAACATAAAGTAATTCAGCTAAGTGAAAACTACATGTGGCACGATGATTGCCTCTACAAAATAGGACCAGATTTGGTAATCAGGAGATGTGTAAGGGAAGATGAAATTCATGATATTCTACAAGCTTTCCATGATGGTCCTTGTGGAGGACACTTTGCGAACAAGAGGACTGCTTATAAAGTTCTGCAATCTATTTACTACTGGCCTCATATTTTCAGAGATGCTAAAACCTATGTATCCAATTGTGATGAATGCCAACGAATGGGTAAGCCTACTGCACAAGACCAAATGTCACTTCAAGCCCAAGTAGTTATTGAGCATTTCTAGAAATGGGCATTAGATTTTGTAGGGCCCATTAACCCTGCATCTAAAAAGAAAAAGTATATACTTGTATGAAATGACTATGTGACTAAGTGGGTTGAAGCAAAAGCTTTACGAAATGCAAGTGAACAATCAATGGTATATTTCCTTTTTAATGACATCTTTACTAGATTTGGTGTACCTTGAGAAATTTTGACTGATCAGGGAACTCAATTTACCTCTCATCTAGTCAAAGCTATTATAGAACAATACCAAATCAAACACAGGAAATCTACACCCTACCATCCATAGGAAAAGGGACAAGTAGAATCTACCAACAAAGTTATTGAGTCCATTCTTACCAAAACAATACAACTACACCACAAGGATTGGGTTGACAAATTATTAGAAGCCTTATGGGCTTATAGAATCACCTGGAGGAATACAATAGGACATACACCCTACAAGTTGGTGTATGGGAAGAAGGTGCTTCTTCCCATAGAATTCTAGATCAAAACCTTCAGGATTGCAGTACAAGTTGGAATGAACTTGGATGAAGCCTAGCAACAAATACTCTTGCATCTTAATGAGTTGGATGAAATCAGGCAAGAAGCACATCAAAGAACCACCCTCATTCAAGAGAAGAGAACAAAATGGCATGACAAGTATCTCAAAAAGAAAAAATTTCAACAAGGAGATTGGGCCCTGTTGTATGATAGCAGATTCAAGAACTTCAAAGATAAGTTAACTACTCATTGGATGGGACCTTACGAAATTGACACTGTCTATGATAATGATTCAATCAGGATAAAGACAATTGATGAACAACAAACACCACTACTTGTGAATGGTCACCGATTGAGAATTTATAACAAACCCCTGTCAAAAGAGGAATTTCTGACTCAAATACTACATAATTCAGATATGCAGGTGATCAGTAAGGAAGGAGACCCTCCTAATGATCCACATTGATTGATTGGTTAATTAGAAACTTTTGTACATAGGTGTGGATCGAGTTTTGTTAATAAGCTGAAGGTAACAAGAGATTCTTACCTCCTTTTGTTTTACATTCTCAATTTTTTGTAAGTAAATTTCTATAATTTATTTGATCCTTCACGAACTTGCTAAACATCAGTTTGTAGGCATCAACAATATTTAGTTCTGATCCGGTACCAACAATACTGCTTCGGTACCAGAAATCTTGTTCTGGTCCGGTATCAACAGTCCTGTGTTGGTCTGGTACCAAAAGTCTGTCCTTATACGGTACTATCAGGACACATTACGTAATTGACAAGGCATGCTACGCATATTTCAAAATCTTATGTTAATTAATCTGAAGTATGAATCCATGCAACAACCACTTAAGCTAGAACCAAGAAGCCGAATGCAGCATCAAATGGCAGCCCTTGTGAAGCAATAATTTCTTTTGGTTCTGTTGATAGCTAAAGGGAAGTATCTTTAATTTCTTTTGGTTATGTTGCTAGCTAAAAGGAAGTATTTTAAATTTCTTTTGGTTCTGTTTCTAGCTAAAAGGAAGTATTTTAATTTCTTTTGGTTTTGTTGCTTGAAAAAACAAAGACACAATCTTTACCTATGATTGTTCAAAGAACCATAATCCACTTCAAAGACTAGAAGTTGCCTTTATTCAGTATTTCAGCATGATTAAAGGGACAAAAATATATTAGCCTACAAGTAACTATCTCACCCTAACTAGACTTCAATAGTATTCATTGGATTATCTTACTAAAGAGTAACATATGAGCATATGAACACTCTCTATCATGGGCACACTAGGAATTTTTTTATGGAAGAGGATGTATCAGTACCCTAAGGAAACTTTAGATCATTCTCTTATGGACAAACTTAGACAAAATTATACATCTGGATCACTCTAAAGAAATAATGTGCATAAAAAGTTTATTTTTCCTTCTGACAAATCTTTAAAAGACATTCAAAGAAGAGCATATACCTTCCAATCCAATACCATCCAAGCCTGTAAAAAGGTTTTCAGATGAGCCTCCCCTGTCACATTGCAAAGCACTCTTTAATAAAAACCAAAATAGGTGACTATGGACAAGAAGCCTCTGATGGAAAAAAGGTTTAAGAGACTAACCTGCTGGGACACTGAATAGGTTTGCTGGCAATGGGTACCAGTCTGTGGTATGACTAGGAAAACCCATCAGGGTACTGAACAAGCCTGTTGGCAATGGGGCATTCTTCCTGGGGAAGGGATCTCTCACTAATTATCACAACTACCCCACCGGAGTACTAAATAGGCTTGCTAGCAGTGGGTTCTGGTTGAGAAATGTCTCATCTATGCTTGTCTAATTGAAAAATTCACTTTTGTCATCTAAAAAAAAAGCAAAGGTCACTATTGGCATTTATGAGATACAAACTCCATATTAACAAGCAACATAATTACTACAAGAAAATGTCCATTTGAGAATTACCCTAAGTCAACTTACCGGTTTGGCATCTAAAGCCTACATTACCTAAGAAGGAAACTTCTTAAGAGTGGAGCCCTAACTAGGGAGTCTAATCTACTTATACTGTGAAATTTATCTATAACATCTACTGATAGTAAATCTCTGAAGCAAGTTAGGTTGGATTTGTTATTCTGGCAAACATATAAAAACTTCCCTGTTTTCACTATTGAATGCTACCTTTGTCAATAAGTCATCAAAATAAAGGCAATTTCAATTTTTAGGCATGTGATCATATGCTAGGTGATAAATGTACTTCTGGAATTTGATTTGGTTTCTTTTCTCTTATCATCTTTTCTCCATTATGATACAGAATGTTGAATCTTCTTGCATAAAGATAAGAAACATCCTTTGCATGGGGGAAGGTCAAAGAGCTCCTTCAGAACTCTTTTTCAAACTCAAATCTCACCTTCAGAAACCATCATGGTCACCCTACAACCCTGCAGAACCAAATACAAAAGAAGATAAGCACAGAATAAAGAAGTACAAGAAATTCCAGTACCAAGCTTTTAGAAAACTCCATCCTAAAAAGATGAATTCTGACAATCTACAAGCAATCACATATGCTATGGGTATTGATCATACAAAGTTAAAAGCAAAGGTAACATGGTATTTATTTTCCTCTGCTCAAAAAACTACAATAGGTATGAAAATATATACTAGATCTTATGACCTTAGTATTAAAACCATGCACCTATCCCTCATACCCATATGCCTAAACTTAATCAATCCTCTCATAAGTGCTCGAAAATGGTTGAGGGAAAAATCACATCAAAGCATGAATATGAAGCATGTCTAGTAATGATAGGCCATGAATGTACTTCGTCCTTAAGAAAATGACGAACTTATCTTGTGTCATGAACCATGATACAACATCAAATTCACCACTCAGAAGTCCAATCACCTATCCCAAAATGATGCTTTGACACCCAATGTCTTGTCCTCATCATTACATTAATGGGTAGAAATGACATGGCTTATCTGGGTGGCGAAGCTATCTAGATAAGCCTCATCTGGTCTTAAATTTTCCTTGCAGCATCCTTACTTAAACTTACCATTTGCATTATCGACGCCATCACCATATTTCCCTTGTCATTACCTTTCTCCAGTTTCGAGCCTACTCCTCTCTACGATCTTCGGTACCAAACCCTTACCCTCATCAATTGACTAAATCCTTGCACTACAACCCGATTCTTTTCTCACAATTTATAACAATGGTCGTAAGTAGACATGAACCGATCTTCCAAATTTATAGAGAGATCGAAGAGTTCCAACTATGTCGAGAGAAGTATGCTAGATCGGGATGGATGCCATTTTTGGAGAAATTCATAGGCTGGCACGAGAAGATATCTCACGAATTTATTCAGGGTTACGATGGAGAGATTGCGCATATAGGCAATTTGCAACTAAAAATCAACGAAGCAACCTTAAGGGAGGTCATGAGATTACCTAACAGACAAGCCAAATACTTCAAAGGTGTAGGAATCAACAAGGAAATGTGCCAACGATTTTTGAAAGAAGACCATCAACACCCTGATTGGAAAAAGGGGATCCCTAGGAACTATATCAAGGAAGAGTATCATCCAATGATTGCTAGTCTTCAACGAGTCCTCACTTGTGAGGGCAGGTATGCTATGACCTTCATATATCATCTTAGGCTTCTATTACACTTTAAAGGAGGCCCTGAAATTGATTTCCCATATTTTCTATGGATGAGTTTGAACAAAATGGTAAGAGGTGTCAAATCCCTATCCAAAACTGAGAAGACTAGCATTTACCATCAAGGTCTTATTAAGATGTTAGTTTTACATGAAATTAGGAAGCAAAGGATTAGTTGGAAACTCCTTATCACTCAACACCTTCCCACAGAAAAAAAACCTATGGAGGAAGCCCAGCGTGCTCCAAAGAAAAATAAGGAACCTAAAAAGAAAAAGGGCAAGAAGGATAAGGCAACTCAATCATCATCCAGGATATTGAGCCAACACGAAAAAGCTAGTAAACAAGAAGGGCCCTCTTCCATAGTCAATAAGACTTTTAAAAGTCATAAATCAAAATGTAAAACCAAATTAGTAGAGGAGAATTCAACAATAGCACTTGAGGAGAAGGGCCATAAGACAGAAACTGTAAGGAAAGGGAAGAATAACTTTGAAAATAAAAGTGAACAGTTTATATAACAATCCCTTGTAACCATTCCACAAATAGAAAAGAAGAAAAGGAAGCCTGTGAGAACCCCTGATCCAATACCTCCTTGTAAAAGAACCACAAGGAGCATGGAAAAGAGAGGAAAAGCAGTTGTCAGTCCTCATACACAGGAAGATCCAATCGATCTTACCTGCCCTTCTGAAGACTTATCATTCCAGGATGACATCCCTAGTTTGACCGAGGAACAAGGAACTATTATGTTATGTGGGATGAGGGAGGAAGTCGAGGAAAGAGAATGCATCCAACCAGTAATAATGGAGTCAACAAGGACCTTAACAAAAGAACAGATGAAGAAAAAGATTGGGGAAATGCAAAAACAAAATTAGGAACTCAAACAAGAAGTGAAGGAATACCAACTATTGGACATGTATATCAAAAAGGAAAATGAGCAATTGAAAGCAACCAACCAACAACTTGAAGATGACCATGAAGAGACTTCTAATAAGCTCAAGAAGGTACTATGACTCCTACAATACATTAGGGTCATAAAAAGAGAGCTAAAAGAAGAGGCCTCAACCATCAACATCATTGATCCACATAAGTAAAGAATGCAGTCTCAAGTTTTGAAAAATTTTGGGTTTGTTTTCAGTTGCATGAGGAGATGCAATGGTTTTAGCACGGGGTAATGTTGAGCCTCTAAATTGAAATCCCCACTACCCTATTATACTCCTCATATATACCTTTTTGGCTTACCTAAGATTGGGTAAATGAAAAAGAACACTACCATTAGCCATTGATAAGGTCATAAGGTAAAGTATAATTAATTCATGCATTTTTGTGGTTTTTTGAGCTAGAAGATTAAATGTTTCATGTACTAATTATTCAATTTTCCATGTATAATCTTTGACCTCTAGATAAGCCCAGCCTTCCTGTACCAGCTTAGTTATCCGATACTTGTGCACCACATTGCCACTATCCGAATCTGGTACCAAGAGCACCTTCTATTCAGATCCGATACTAATTCTCACCTATTGCGATCTAGTACCAATGGCTGTAGACTATCGTGATCCGGTACCAACCATTTGTGCACTGTTCGGATCTGGTACCATCTACCTATCACGATCTGGTACCAATACAAAAGGCCGAATGTACCAAGTTTATCTCTAGATCATGCCCAAGACAATTGTTGGATGTTTACTGAATCATAAATGTTTTAGCAAGGCTATGTTAGGATAGTTTGTTGTTGCTTCATCCTCATGCACTTCGTGTCATGAGGATGAAGCTTAAAATATGTAACTGAATAATTAAATTTAACAATTGACATATTTGCAAACAATTTCACCTCCTTGTGTTTCACAACTAACACTGTTTAAATAGTCATGGAAAGGATGCCGGAGGTAGTAGAGAGTTAGCATAATACAGCATGTGAAGCAATGTTATATATTGCAAAACATATTCTAGGTGAATATTAATAGAAGGATGTCATTTATCTCCATGTCTTGATCATATATGATTGAATGTGAGTTGAGTTGTTAGCATAGTTTGATTCTATGTTTTGAAGTTTGAGTAAGAGTAATGTGTGGGCTGAAAGCAAGCTTACTGTAGACTCCAGTCACTGACCTGTTGAAGCGGCAAGGACCCACCGCCCAACAAAGGTCAGCATCTTCATAGATTAGTATTAGCATTTGATATCAATAGTGTAAATGTTATATTAGTTGAAGCTTTAATTATTTCAGATGATAGCAGTACAGTTTAGACTAGGATTTCAATTATATGATAGCTTAAAGATCTTTACTCACTCTTTTTTGAATATGCTCTATTTTTATGAATTTGATTTTGTTTCATAGACATGAATGTTGGTAGCAGTATTCAAACATATTTGAAGGAGAACTAGTGAAGTTCACAACAACACATTGTGAACCACATCATACTCAGTATATTGACTGTTGAACTACCTATGCTATGTCTTGATGATTGATGTGTGATTTCCCTTTCAGAAGTGTGGTTGCATAGTTAGTTCTCTGGGTCAGATAGCAGAGTTGAGCTATCAAAATAACTCCATCTCATACTTTCATGTGCCATAATGGAGTAGATAGCCTCTCTGTGAAAGACAACCAAAGTGTATTTCAGTTTGCTAGTTTGTTTTGTTTCCAGCATACATAATCTAGAATAGTTTTATACTCGTGACATTAGAATTACCTTTCTTACTGGTGTCTTGTAACTCTGTTGATTACAAATCTCGGATTGATAATTAATGAGTGCATTATACTAAACATATAAGCAACACAACACCAACAAAAATATCATCCTAACTCACAAGTATTAATTACAAGTGCTTAGTCTAGTCTTTTATCAATAGAAAAGATTGTTGGAAATTTACTTTTTATGTAATTTTTTGAATATAGAAGTTGTTGAATTAAATGTAAAGACATAAGTAAAGACACCAAGATGATAATAAAGACATATGAGACATAAAGAAATCCTTTATTTCATTCCAATTCACTAAAGAGTAGTTTTCGGTACAAAATCTCATACAAAAATTTTGGACCAAAGTCAAACTTAGACATCCTCGATGGAACATACAAAAGCACCTCTGACAGAAAACCAAAACTGAACTCTTAAAGCTGGATTGTCTTCCCACATATTGTTTCCCACTCGACTCTACACAATAGCCTTTGTCACTCATGAAAACTAATCCACAAATAGACAAGTCTACACACACTATTAAAGATAGATCAACACCTCTGAAAAACAAGTTCCTGAATGATGTAATTCATCACTGAATATTGTTGTCTATAATAAGATCCTTCTATCATAAAAGAGAATTAGGCTTTTGATGAATAAATGAATGAATGAAAATTGAACTATCTCAACATAAACTCAAAGAGAAAACCTTAGTAGGCTTTTGCTTCTATCCTCTTCTTATTCCTCCCTTTCTTTTTTCCTTTAAACAAATTAGAGTTGGTTGAAGTAGTTGAACCAACTCATTAGTTAATTTAATTAAAAGAATCGACCAACTTTTAGTTAGGGGGAAAAGTAATAATCATAATAAGGGTTATAAGAAATAATTAATTGTAGGTGGGACCCCTTGTGACTCCCTTTAACTCTTAACAATCATAGCATAACTAGTTAGTTAAGAAAAACACACCCCCTCATGACTCCCATCATCATATCAACATTTGACAATTTAGCTCATGATATTTGAAATTATTTTCAAAAAAATATTACTCATATATCCCAAAATAAAACGTCTTGTCCAAAAACTTCTGAAGTCAACTCTTATCAACAATAGGTGAAATAGAAACTCAAAAACCATATTTCCCACTCTAGGATGAAATCTTTCCTTGATTATTGTTGTCACCTTTCGATTTTCCTGAGTTTTCCTTTGGTTGCACTGAGCCTTTAGGCCTAATCTCATTGATCACGTGGGAACAATCGTCCCTCAAATGCATCCTGGAATACATGGATTTTTCAGAGCCATTGGAGGTGGAGGAAGGGGTAGCAATATATTTTCCTTTGTCAAGGACATGGTGGGCCTCGATTTTCAACCTTTTGTTAGCATGAGAGGACTGCATTGGTGAGTGGGTGGCAACTTGGACAATGGGGTTAATAGGCAGAGGAGCAGGTAGGGATAAATTAGGCCATCCATGATGTTGGGAGACTGTCAGGTGGACAATCTCTTGCCATCCATCATTTTTTGGAACCTCAGGTTGCAGTGAGATGTGAGGAGGCATAGGGATACCAAGGGCTTGCGAAACTTGGAAAGGAGGCCTTTCAGGCCTAGGTTGGACCACTCCTTTCCCAATCCAACTAAAAAATATAGCCTGAAATAACTGGCCAAGCTCTTGTGAGTTAGCATCAAAATGTATGGAGAACCTTGGCCTTCTTGGGCCTCTGTTCCAGTTACCTCTCCCTCAGTTTCCTCGGCCATGGATACCTTGGCTGAAAAAACTCATTCCTGCATGCATGCTTGATTAGAAAATAGTATTTTAAATAACCATACATGACAGCTCTTAAAAGTATGAAATAGATTTGGCTCAACAATGTATCAGACTCATGCAATCCAATCTATACAAATTGTTTAACTGTTTATCAATGAGCAAGAGGTGAATAAATGGTCCTGGGATATGTGAGGGTCTTGTATTGAGCGAAACATGATATAGTGAGTGGGGGGAAAAATACGGTTACTACTCAAAGACAACAACAATCAATTGCAAACCTAAGAAAACATCACTGCAATTCAACCAAGACATTGCTACTTCCAACTGCTTCAACACATAAGTTTTCTTGACTTTAATCAATTTTAGAACAAGGAGTGAAAAATGAATGTGGGAATGAAATGGGGTTGTAATTAGAGAAAAAGTGAAATAATGGTGGGGAATGAGAGCAGGTACTGTTCATAAAATTAATTAAGTAATCCATATATCCATTCGAAAAATGGAAATACACCAACCAAATGACCATTGTGATCCAATAACAACTACTGTGTATTAACTAGTTCATTGCTCATAACCAAATATTTACACAGTGTCAACAATCAAAACATTAGCATGTAGGGGGACTCTGTTTTCTCCCATTTATCCATAAGAAATTTCCAAATAAATACACAGTCAATTATTTTCACTTTGCTCATCAAATGCAGGCATAAAAAACATGCTCAATTTTGTCTTTACATTAGTTTAAAAATTAAAATGCAATGTGGTCATACTGTCACAACACTCATGCCTATCACTATTTCATAATGCATGACATTCATTTAACCTACCTAATGGACAATCACCACAATGATACATATTCATGTTGCAAATATCTTAGCTTGTCATTTAAACACCCAGATAACCAATCACCATTTCAACTCACACTATGTTGGGAAATATACAACCATTCAACAAAACACAATTTCATTTCTATGACTATACAGGTCCAATTTTTCTTTGAATCTATACATTTAAAATGCTATCCATCCAACACAACAAGGCAAAAACAACATACATGACTTCATAATACAAATAATCGAATTGCAAAAAATCCATGTTTAAAAATTTGTGACTATCTCTGAGTGTGCAACCCCAACAAAAATATCCATAGCATACACAGAGGGCAGACATAAATCAAAAACCATGATGCAACATTCCCATTTGACAATCTTAAACACACAGTCACAGTATCATCAACTCAACCCGTCGTGCCGAGCTATCAATCTAATACAATATTGCTCAAATTAATCAAACTACAATCAAAACCATGCTGTGTAAAACTCGGGTTCATCCTTGATGACGCAATCAAATAACCATAACGCATACAGTGGATGGAATTGCCATAGTCATCCTGATTTGAATAACCATTTGGCCAAAAAACTCATAGTTACAGTGACCATGTATTCGTGGTGTAGGAACACCACACATACAAATGCATTCTAAGCTAACATCATTAAACAATTGTAAATAATGTTGAGTTTAACATCCCAATAATATTCAATGAAAAATACAGTGACTGTGTATCAACCCCAATATTCAATCAACCAATTCAATGTTGAGCCTATTACTTGGACTATTGTAATAATCAATAACCTGACCTGACTTGTTGTGGAAACCACAGATACCCACGCATTGACATGAAGCAACACTGTGACTTACTCAATAAAAAAAAATAATGGGTTATCAAAACACAAGGAGAGCGATTGTGTATTTGATCTGTCCGATTAACCATGTATGGTTTATCCATTGTAATAACATAGGCAGTGATTAGATACCAAAACCAACATGATTGTCACATGGTCAACTAGGCGATCCTGTAATCGATTTTGTCGACAATACATACCAATAAAAAATAACCAATAGTAAACCCGATAGGCCACGACAGTCTTCTCTATCAACCCTCAGACTTGAGGAGTTAAAGGTTTGCTTTGTGGCCAACACAGGGAGACTAGAGCTGACTCTTCTTTATGGTTAAAACCTTCGAGACCAACGATGTATACATAGAAAACACCACAATTGACTTCGTGGACAGGGTGACGAAACCCGTGACAGGAGAGGTTATAACCAGAGGAGCAAGGCTCTATTTCAGCCTTGTAATGATACTTAGCAAACATAGGGTATAACCCTCATGGCTCTCCAATAAATCAACTACAATGATGAGGTGAAAGTAGGGCCAAGAAGAAGAAACATAACCCACTATGCGACCATAGTAGCAAAAAAACCCAATGGCCAAGCGAACAATGCGCAGTGACACGAGGTGCTTCCAACCATCAAACCCCATAAATACAAAGCCTAAGTATGGTGATACGAAATGTGAGAAGACAACCATCCACTCAAGACCAAACAAAAACCCTCCAAGTAAAGAGAGCAAGGATGACAGAGAGCCTCATGGATGCTAACGTTCAAAACACTGTGACTTCAATACATTTTTGCAAGGCCAGAATCGATCTATTCCAAAGAAACACAATTTCACATAGTTTTGACACTTAAGGAAAGCACAACCCATACATTCGAGCCAATATCCATTTCATAAATAGAGCAGAATCATGGATGGAAACAAAAAAGACATACTTGTGATCAAAACACCTTAAAACACGAGTTGGCCAAGCAGTTCCTCTCTGCTAGGAATTTGGAGCATAACCACAACAACACAATTGAACAATAGCTCGATTAGAGTGGCAGCCAGTGGAAGGAGTAAATGTGATGTGAAGTAAATGCATGTCACCTCCACCCTCTAGTCATTTAATTCACGAGTACACGCCACCCAATAATCCATTAACTCAATTGATTAAACCATAACCATTAAAACCAACAATGTGATCCATATCAATTTATTCCATAACATAATCACTATGTATATCGACTATATAACTAAAACAAAATCGCATATCTATTAACTTAGTAGCTAGGATAATAACAATCCATTGAAAATCAATGCATGTAGTATAGTATATAGCATGTTTTAGTTTCTTCCCTTTGCTTTTATATTTCCTTTTGACTTTTTCAAATTCTTGTATATGTTATTTCTAACATGTTTATTGTGTAGTTCTCCTATTAATAGATCCCAATAATACATAGCAGTGATAAGAAGGATAACATAGGCCATTGTAAAATAAAACTTGAGCCTAGAGCAACATAAAAACATAGAACATGCCTTCTCAATCACCAATAAACCGATATTATATCTCCATGTAAGCAGTGTTGAACAATAGCACAACATAAAATAAGCACTAGACTTGATCTCCAATCTACAAGGGGGTCCCACCTACTAGTATTATTTAGCTTTTATAATAATAGGCTTTAGCAACACTTTGCGGGAAAAACTTCGTTGTGATTTTAATCGTCAACAAACTGGCGAATCCATAGGGAAATTTGTTTTCAATAGATTTAGAACTCAGAACTCATGGTTTCGCAGACCAAGAATAGTAGGTCAAGAATATTTAACCAGGAAGATAATGCAACAGGGGTAAGTGAGCAGATTTAATGGAAAGATGACCAGGAATTTGGGAATAATTCATGTTAAGTGTTAAGTATGAGGGGCTTTTAACACTGTATGCATAATCATTCGACCAAAATTTTCTCTTAATTTTAAAGAGAATTTTTTTTAGTCTTGCTCTTGAAATCTCAATGGATGAAGAAATGGCAAGAAGCGAGAGATAACCAATTATTTACAAGACAACAATGGAAATATATAACAATTTTAAGGGTCCTTCAGAGGAGACATCATAACAACTATGTAAGATTGATTTTTATTGACTAACAATTCTTTGTGGGAGTGTCATTGTGGATGAATTGATCCAACATCCTATCTTGACCAAACTGACTAAAAGATGAAGGCAAGAAAATCATGATAGAAGTAAAAAAAGAAAGGAATTAAAACAACAATAATAAAAGATAGAAATGAAAAAGAAGCAAAAACACTTTTAACTGAGAAAGAATAAGTCAAACTATTGTAAAGAAGAACAGAGAAGAACAAAAATTGAAAACAAAGCTAAGCTACTAGTATACAGAAAATCCAGACAACATTAGAACCTTTCACATTGGTCCCTCGCAATATTTCAAGAAAGGGCTGTTAGCACTGTAGGAAAACAATTGCTTCTATAAATCCTTTAAAATGTAAGAGTTAGTGTCCAAGACAAAAGAAATTTGGAAGGGACCCAACACTTGGAATCCTAATGTAATTATCAGCCCCTTGACGCACACAATCAAATCATCAAGATAGAGATGGACACTGACCAATTCATTGAGAGTCACGTGCATAGGTCTTTTAAAGGTGGTACTTGTATCAAGTAAGCCAGAAAACAAGCATTTGTAAGACAAGGTACCCTAATTAGTGATAAGAGTGGTTTTGTGAGAATCTGCCCTTTTCACCTTGATTTTCTTGGAACCCAAAAAACTGTCAAGTAAGGGTCTTAACTGTGACTCTATAACTTGAGTGGGCCTAATGGTTAAGAACATGTGTTTCCTCTTAAGAGGTCACAGGTTGAAATCCAGAGGGGGGTAGGGTATGTATACCTTCGTATACTTTACCAGTCAAATCGCTGGGCAAAGGGGGGTCCCTTGTCCCACAAACAAGGGGGTCTCATACACCAATTTGGTGTGCTGGCTTGGCCATGACCTTAAAAATAGATTATTATTATTATTATAACCTGATGCAGAACCATTTCCATACTGAGGGGAGGAAAATGATTTCTCATAATAGATTACCTAAAAGTACGGAAATTAATGCAAGTTCTAATATGATCAGTGGTCTTCAAAATAGGTACCCAATTGGAAACCCATTCAGGGTGGACTGACAAAATAATCTCAGCCCTTAAGAAATTCTCCAACTCCCTTTGAAAATTTGCTTTAAATGTAGAGTTAATAGATCTTTCTTCCCTCATAATTGGTTTCATGCCTTCCTTGGTGGGAATATCATTCTATAAAAAACCAAGGTCAAAACCACAAAGATCCTTATAAGGCCAAGACCAAACCTTTTGAAATCCACCAAGTAGCTTGACAAACTTCATTTCTTCCTTATCAGAACATTTGGTACTTATGTTACCATTCCTTGAATATTCGAGTACCCCAATGTTCAAGGGGATGGTTTCACTCACCTTCATTCGTAACTCCTCTTCTTTCTGTTTTTCTTTATTGCCTATATCACTCGATGAAAAGAAACTCTCAAGAGGATTCAAGCCCATAGGAATCTTATTTTTTTCTATAGATATAATATTCTCGGGCTTAAGAGGTTCTTCTTGACTGAAAGCACACATGCTCTCGTCATTAGGGAGGGCCTTCCAAGATCCTACATTGTCAGGGATATATGGACGATATAGAGATTGAAAAGAACAATCAACCCTATGAGGAAAAAGTTGTTGGTTAGGAGATGCTGCAAAGACAACTAGCTGACCAACCATTGAATTCAAATCCCTCTTAATATGAGTGATGTTGAAAGATATAATATTTGAGACAAGTTCCCAAACAATTTGGGAGTATCATTCCATCAACTTGTTTCTAGGAGAGCACATTTTACGTATCAAGTTCACAACAAGCTCAGAATCTCCAAAAACTGAAAGTGTAAGGTAGCTAGAGAGGTAGTGGAGAGGCCCAGAGGGCCCATAGTGATAATAGTGGAGGTCATTCAATGTAAGGTGGACTAGGTCCACTATATTATTAAATAAGGCCCACTATGGTAGTTAGATATAATAAATGGGTAATTAGATATAATAGATGTAAGATGAATTC
>SNQJ01S0038946.1:0-22224 GCA_010110895.2 Picea sitchensis | reverse complement strand
GGGTAATTAGATATAATAAATGTAAGAGGACTTCTTAGAAGGTTCTACTTCTAGAAGATTCCTTCTCTAGAATGTTCTTAGGTGATGGTAGCACTATATAAAGGGGTTCAAGCAATGTAATGGGACATGAAGAGAAGTATTGTGTTTGGAGCTGAAGCTCATTAGGAGGATGCCCCCTCGAAGAGGCAAGTGAACAGGAGAGGATCCATTGTATGGTGTTGCCCTACCCTAAGGGTTTGATGGTAATAAAGAAGATTTTGCATATTGTTCTTGTATATATGTTGTGGTGCTTTTGTATTCAGTATTTGGTTCTTAACAGAAAGGTGGATACAACCAAGATTAAGGGCGTTTTCAGTGCCTAATAATAAAGCTTCAAGCTTAGTGACATTGTTTTTACAAACAAACTCTAACGTGTAAGACATATTATGAATTTTTCCTGCAGGGGAAACCAAGATAATGTCAGCCACATTACCTTCATTAGAGCATGAACCATCAAATTGCATATTCCACATATCATAATCTAAATCGATTTTTCCTAAAGGAATATTATCCTCTTCAACAAAGATAGAATACGCTCATAGGTCCTCTTCGATATAGTTTACGCTAGATTGCGGAACACTCTCTATGCAGGGTGAAATTATTCCCTCTCTAAGGAATATAATGTTCTTACCATTTCAAGGAACGGATAAATTTTTCTCGTCGAGTGAGAGGTATCCACATGTTAAGGCCTTCCAATCACTTCCCTAGATAATTGAGTAATTGCTTACATGCATATAAATTACCTAAATCTTGAGGGTTGTCCTTATCCCAAGATGAGCGCATAAAACAAAGGTCACATCCTTAATCTCGCCTATGGTTGTTTGTTGTAGATTATTATAGGAGAGCATGCTTCTGGCGTCTTCATTTGTACAATACATGCCTAGCTCTTCCATAATAATCTTTGACATCACACTTGGGCCCAAACCACCATCAATGAGACAACAATGGGAAATATTATCCATAATATTTACATAAATATAAAAAGGGGGATTTTTTACAGGGTATCTAAAGTTATGTACACCTACTTTATTCACAGAAGAATCCTCTTCTTTTAACTCTTCAGAAATATTGGCTATGACGAAAGCTTTTCCTTCCATGAATTATTTCAGATGCATTTGTTGTTCAGGGACGACAACCATGTCTAGAAGGGTTGCATCTGCTTTGATGTTGGCCAACTAATTCAAGATATTATATTTGGAAGAGAGGAGAGGAGGAATGATTCCTTGACTCTCAGGAACCTTAGGAATCTCAAGAGTAGCAACGATTGAGGATGAGCTCGGGATAGAAGAACTGTGGGGAAGATCAAATTTTCCCTTGGGAGCATAGGCTTTCTTCCTAGTGTTGATGACCATGACATATTCTGTCTCTCCAAAATATAGGACAACAATAGTAGATTCTGGTATTTTACCAAAGATCTTATCTCTGGCACTCTTCTTTACCCCACATTTTGTTTCTTCATGGTGTTCCTCGCAAAAGTTACACCAACTTCAAGGCAGGATAACTTTAGGCTGATTTTTTTTTTCAACTGAATTTCTAAAGGGGGGTGTAGAAGATGATGAAGCTCTAGGGGTGAGGGGGGAGACAGTTCTCTTCCTATCATATGCTATCATACGATTGTTCATGTCCTGTACTAGCTGTAAGAGGGCAAACATGTCTGTTTGTCTAATTGATTCTCCTTGCGGAAGACCAGTTCTTTCAAGTTATTCTTCATACTTTGAGAAAGTATGCAGAGTGGAAACGAGATTATCAATGGATTTTTCCTCAAGCCTATGATGGTAGGGGGAAGGAAACAAATTGTAGTAATGCATGAAAGAGGCTTGGTTCCGGGGCCAGATGAGTTTGGGGATTTTATTGTATAACTTGGTGAAATGCAATTTGAAGGACTTGATGGTTTCACCATCCTTATAGGTAACGTTATTATACTCCCTCAACCTCTCAGATGGGATTTTGGATTGCCCATAAGTGGATCAGAACCAATATATTAACTCCGCCCAGGTAGAAAAAATCTTAGGAGGAAGGTAAAAGAAGTCGGCCACAACTTTTCCTTCCAAGAAATTTACGAATAAGTGCATGCAAGTATCATTGTCATTAGCCCCTATGTTATGAAAAGCATTAGAAAATTCCACCAGGTGTTCATTTGTAGTGACAATGTTATTTCCTGAAAACCTAGGAAGATGCTCTTTAAATTTAGGGAGGGGACAAGTAGTATGTGCTAGGTTAAGAGGAGAGAACACATGCCACAATGTGGTTGTGGCGTCTTCTTTGAACTGAAAAAGCCCATACTTTTTAATGACTTTGGCAGGATTTTTGGTAGATTGGACATGGATATGGTGGCTATATAATATACCAATCAATGATGATGATGAAGACTGAGAAGATGCAACACTTCTAGTGCCACCAGTACCACCACTATATGCCATCTTGTGGATGATATATGAGGGAAAGAAAGACGAAATGGATGAATTAGATAAATTTCTCCTTAGAGCACTTTGTTGGGAAGATAACACAACATTTGTTCTTCCTATTTCAGCAATAGGTTGATTTCAGGTGAAAAGCCTCTTCTTCTTCTAGAAGCACGAGAGTCTAAGGACATGAAATAAGGACAAAACTTGAAGAAACAAAAGGGTTACTTCTGATTTCTAGGTTTTCTACGTCTAGCTTCCAATTGTTCTTGAGAACTAATATCTCGTTCAATTGCTTCCCAAGAAAGGTTAAGCTCAACACAGGTATTGGAAATGTTTAAGATGGTATTGAATAGATTCAAAGCAATGTTGGTCTAATCTTGAAGACCCAACTCAATATTGGGCTGCCTTGCAACATGAATAGTCATTAAGAATAAAATAGTCAAAGAATCAATATCAGAAAATAAATATATATCGATGAAAATTGAGTATAAAAATTAACCAGAGAGATATCGAAGATCTCCCCAGTATGGTCGCCAAATAAATGTTGAGGAAAAGAAATGAAATGATCTTACTCAAGCAATTTCAGATTCTTCTTGGCTAAAGAAAAATAGACAAGAATATCACCCTATGTTTATAGCCAACAAAAATAGCATCCTTACTCACAAGTATTAATTACAAGTGCTTAGGCTAGTCTTTTATCAATAGAAAAGCTTGCTAGAAATTTACTTTTCTGTGATGTTTTGAATATAACAGTTGTTGAATTAAATGTAAAGACAGAAGTAAAGACACCAAGATGATAATCAGGACAGATGAGACATAAAAATATCCTTTATTTCATTCCAATTCACCAAAGAGTCGTTTTCTTTACAAAATCTCATAAAAAAAATTGGACCAAAGTCAAACTTAGACATCCCCGATGGAACATACAAAAGGACCTCTGACAAAAAACCAAAACTGAACTCTAAAAGATGGATCAAATTTCCATAGATTGTTTCCCACTCAACTCTGCACAATAGCCTTTGTGGGTCATGAAAACTAATTCACAAACAAACAAGTCTACACAGACTATCAAAGATAGATCAACACCTCTAAAAAACAAGTTCCTAAATGATGTAATTCAGCCCTGAATATTGTTGTCTACAATAAGACCTTGCTATCATAAAAGAGAATTAGGCTTCTGATGAACAAATGAATGAATGGAAACTCAACTATCTCAATATAAACTCAAAGAGAAAACCTTAGTATGCTTCTGCTTCTATCCTCTTCTTGTTCCTCCCTTTCCATTTGCCTTTAAAAAAATTAGACTTGGTTGAAGTAGTTGAACCAACTCATTAGTTAAGTTAATTAAAAGACTCAAGCAACTTTTAGTTAGGGGGAAAAGTAATAATCATAATAAGGGTTATAATAAATAATAGCTAGTAGGTGGGACCCCTTGTGACTCCCTTTAACTCTTAACAATCATAACATAACTAGTTAGTTAAGAAACACACACCTCCTTGTGACTCCCATCATCATATCAAAATTTGACAATTTAGCTCATGATATTTGAAATTATTTTCAAAACAATATTACTCATATATCCCAAAATAAAATGTTTTGTCCAAAAACTTATGAAGTCAGCTGTTATCAACAATAGGTAAAATAAAAACTCAAAAACCATATTTCCCACTCTGGGATGCAATATTTCCTTGATTGTTGTTGTCACCTTTCAATTTTCCCGAGTTTGCCTTTGGCTACACTGATCCTTTAAGCCTAATCTCGCTAATCACGTGGGAAAAATTGTCCCTCAAATGCATTCGGGAAGACACGGATTTGTCAGATCCATTGGAGTGGGAGAAAGGGGAAACAATAGCGTTTCCTTTTCAAGGGCATGGTGAGCCTCGATTTTCAACCTTTTTCTAAATTGAGAGGACTACACTAGTGAGTGGGGGTAAGATTTTACAATGGGGTTAATAGGAAGAGGAGAAGGTATGGATAAATTAGGCCAGTCACGATGTTGGGATACTGTTGGGTGGAAAATCTCTTGCCATCCATCATTTTACAGAACCTCAGGTTGCAATGAGACGTGAGGAGGCACATGGATACTAGGGGTTTGTAGAACTTGGAAAGGAGGCCTTTCAGGCCTAGGTTGGACCACTCCTTGCTCAATCCAATTGAAAAATCTGGCCTGAAACAACTGGCCAAGATCTTGTGAGTCAAGATCAAAATGTATAGGGAACGTTGGCCTTCTTGGGCCTCTGTTATAGTTTACACTCCCTCGGTTTCGACGACCATGGCTACCTGAACTGAAAAAACTCATTCTTGCATGGATGATTGATTAGCAAATAGTATTTTAAATAACCATACATGACAAATCTTAAAAATATGAAATAGATTTGGTTCAACAATGTATCAGACTCATGCAATCCAATCCATACAAATTGTTTAATTGTTTATCAATGAGCAGGGGGTGAATAAAGGGTCTTAGGATATGTAAGGAGTTTGTATTGAGAGAAACATGATATGGTGAGGGGGGAAAAAATATATGGTTACTGCTCAAAGACAACAACAATCAACTGCAAACCTAAGAAAACATCATTATAATTCAACCAAGACATTGTTACTGCCAACTGCTTCAACACAAAAATTTTCTTGACTTTAATCAATTTTAGAACAGGGAGTGAAAAATGAATGCGGGAAGATGACAAGGTTGTAATTAGAGAAAAAGTGATATAATGGTGGGGAATGAGAAAGGGTATTGTTCATAAAATTAATGAAGTAATGCATATAGCCATTCTGAAAAAGGAAATACACCAACCAAATGACCATTGTGATCCAATAACAACTACTGTGTATTAACTAGTTCATTGTTCATAACCAAATATTTACACAGTGTCAACAATCAAAACAATAGCATGTAGGGGGACTCTATTTTCTTTCATTTATCCATACTAAATTTCCAAATAAATACATTATCAATTATTTTCACTTTTCTCATCAAATGCAAACATAAAAAACATGCTCGATTCTGTCTTTAAATTCGTTTAAAAATTAAACTACAATGTGGTCATATTGTCACAACAATCGTGCCTATCACTATTTGAGAATGCATGACATTCACTTAACCTACCCAATGTACAGTCAACACAATGATCCATATTCATCTTGCAAAGATCCTGGCTTGTCATTTAAACAACCAGATAACCAATCACCATTTCAACTCACATTATGCTACGAAATATACAACGATTCGAAAAAACACATTTTCATTTCTGTGACTGGACATGTCCAATTTTTCTTTGAATCTAAACATTTAAAATGATATCCATCTAACACAATGAGGCAGCAATAGCATACCTGACTTCATAATACAAATAATTGAATTGCAACAAAGCCATGTTTAAAACTCTGTGACTATCTTTGAGTTTGCAACCCCAACAAAAATATCCATAGCATACACAATGGGCATCCATAACTAAAAATCCACGATGAAACATTCCCATTTGACAATATTAAACACACAGTCACAGTATCATCAACTCAACCCATTGTGTTGAGCTATCAATCTAATACAATATTGTTCAAATTAATCAAACTGCAATCAAAATCATGTTGTGTAAAACTTGGGTTCATCCTTGATGACGCAATCAAATAACCATAACACATACAGTGGATGGAATTTCCATATTAATGCCGATTGCAGAAGAAAATGACTATGTATCAACCCCAATCTTCAATCAACCAATTCAATGCTGAGCCTATTGTTATAACCCTAAATTGCACCACACATGCTTACCTGGCATTAGGCCAACTCATATCTCTTCTTTGCCAAAACTCTGCTGAAAAACTCTTTAAAAATCCTCTTGTTTAAAGGCCCACGCAACCTAACCCATTACTGCACGCGTGTACATGCTGGCTGAATCACAACAGCCCGCGTGTACCTACCAAAACACGAAAAAAGGAAAGTTGTCGACGGAACAAAAAGATATGGGTCAGTTAACTAAAACTCTCGGCCTTGCATGGCCGAGGGTTCGTCCAAAACCCTAGCTCTTTCTAGCCTATAAAATAAGGGGTAGGGGTACCATTTGGAGGAGGAAAAAATATAGTGAAGAAACTCTGCCCATTTACGTAATCCATTGTCCCAACCCTTTAGCCTTTCCTCATGCCAAAGGAGATTTAACGCAAAGCAGTTGAATGATAGAAGAAGAGGATCCCAGGATCAGGTTCAAGGAGCGGTGGCCAGTCTCAGCTTTTGTAAGTTGATTCACTTTCAGTAATAAAAAGAATTATTTTCCCGTCGCAATTCATGAATTGTCTATGGTTTGATTAATTTATGCTTGATTTCTAACCCTTGAGTATAGAAGTAGCATGCATGCATAGTTGTTGTTTGTCTTGAGTGTAGGTCATATGTGGAAGGAGCAACGCAAGAAAGTAATCAAAGCGCAATGGAAGATCTACATCGAACACCGGTAATAAGGTAGGTGGTCCTTTTCCATGCATTTACTGAGAAAAAGGGGTTTAAATCTTGGGAGGTAGGTAAAAAAGTAGTTTCTATTCGGTCAAATCTGCATGCAAGTCTGACCCTAGTTTGCTAGTCCGTAGGGTGTTTTTCCCAACAACACCTATTACTTGGACTATCGTAATAATCAACAACCTGACTTGACTTGCAGTGGAAACCACACATACCCATGCATTGACATGAAGCGATGTTGTGACTCACTTAGTTAGAAACAATATTGGGTTATCAAAACACAAGGAGAGTTACTATGTACTTGATATGTCCAATTAACCATGCAGGGTTTATCCATTGTAATAACATAGGTAGTGACTAGATACCAAAACTTACATGATTGTCACATTATCAACTGGGCGATCCTGCAATCGATTCTGTCGACAATACATACCAATCAACAATAACCAATAGTAAAATCGACAGGCCACAACGATATTCTCTATCAACCCTCAGACTTGAGAAGTTAAGGGTTTTCTCTATGTCCAACACAGGGAGACTAGAGCTGACTCTTCTCTAAGGTGGAAACCTCCGAGACCAACGGTGTATACACAAAAAACAACACAATTTACTTTGTGGACAGGGTGATGAAACTCGTGACAAGAGAGGTTACAACCAGAGGATCAAGGCTCCATTTTAGCCTTGTAATGATACTTAGCACACACAGGGTATAACCCTCATGGATCTCTAGTCAACCAACTATAATGCTGAGGTGAAAGGAGGTCCAAGAAGAAGCAACATAACCCACTGTGCGACCATAGCAGTAAAACAACCCAATGCCCAAGCGAACAATGCGCACTGACACGAGGCACTTCCAGCCATCAAACCCCATAAATCCAAAGCCTGGGTATGGTGATACAAAATGTGAGAAGACAACTGGCCACTCAAGACCAAACAAAAACCCTGCAACGAAAAATAACAAGTATGACAGAGAGCCTCATGGCTGCTAACATTCATAACACTGTGACTTCAAGAAATGTTTGCAGAGCTGACATTGATCTATTCCAAAGAAACAGAATTTCATACAGTTTCCACACTTAAGGAAAGCACAACCCATACATTCGAGCCAATATCCATTTCATAAACAGAGCAAAATCATGGATGGAAAAACAAAAAGACATACCTGTGATCAAAACACCTTAAAATGTGAGTTGGCCGAGTAGTTCCTCTCTGCTAGGAAGTTGAAGCATAACCATAACAACATAGTTTAACAATAGCCCAATTAGGGTGGTGGCCAGTGGAAGGAGTAAAGGTGACGTGCAGTAAATGCATGTCGCCTCTACCCTCTAGTCATTTAATTCACCAGTACATGCCAACCAATAATCCATTAACTCAATTGATTAAACCATATATCGTACCATCAACCATTAAAACCAACAACGCGATCCATATCAACTTATGCCATAACATAATCACCATGCATATCAACTATCTAACTCAAAAACAATCGCATAGCTAATAACTTGTAGCTAGGATAACAACAATGCATTAAAAATCGATGCATGTAGTATAGTATATAGCATGGTTTAGTTTCTTCCCTTTGCTTTTATATTCCCTTTTTCCTTTTTCCAATTGCTTGTATATGTTATTGCTAACATGTTTATTGTGCAGGTCTCCTAGTAGTAGATCCCAATAACATATATCGTAAATGCATGTCGCCTCTACCCAGGCCATTGTAAAATAAAGCTTTAGCCTAGAGCAACATAAAAAAATAGAACATGCCTTCTTAATCGCCAATAAACCAAGATTATATCTCCATGTAAGAAGTGTCGAACAATAACAAAAAATCAAATAAGCACCAGAACTTATCTCCAATATACAAGGGGTCCCACCTACTAGTATTATTTAGCTTTTATAATAATAGGCTTTAACAACACTTTGCGGGCGAAAATTTGTTGCGATATTAACCGTCAACACTCCCCACTAGCTATCTGTACAATGTGCTATCAACAAATGGAGTGTCCCCTCCATCCTCAAGTTTGAATCCTGATAGGAAAAGTGTTAGAGAAGACTTGCAGTCTGTCATGTGAAATATCTCAAGGCGATCTTGTGCATACTTGGCCTGAGACAGTTTGATGCTTGATGCATCCTGACTGATCTCGATTTCAAGGAATAAGTGTAGAGGATCCATGTTCATCATCAAAAACTTGTCATGCAGAATCCTCTTGATTACAACAATCGTTGAAGTCGAGAAACCGGTTATTAACAAATCATCAATGTACAAAACTAAGAGTAGAAGTGAATGAGTCGTTCTGAGCATGTAGACATTTAGGTCTAATTTACAATGTACAAATTTCCATGACAGTAGGTAGGAGTCCATCTTGGCATACCATTCCCTCAGAGCCTTCTTGAGTCCATAAAGGGACTTCTTCAGTTGACAAAACAAAGATGAGTCTTGCATAAATCCATGAGGCTGCTCCATATAGATCTCCTAAGAGAGATCACCGTGAAGAAATGCATTATTCACATCCATCTAATGGACTTCCCATCCCTTGGCTGCTGCAATGGCAAGTTACAATTCTATGGAATCCATCTTCGCTACTAGAGTGAAGGTCTCATCATAGTCAATACCATGCACCTGCTAAAATCCTTTGGAAAGAAGCCTAGCTTTGTATTTGCTAATATGTCCATCCACTGCACTCTTGGTCCTATAGATCCATCTACATATGACAAGTTTTGCAATATCCCCAAGGACGAGCCCTGTTGTAATCATGTTTATGAATTGTAAATCATGTTTTGTAAGTTGGTGAGCCAAGTATTGATAAGCTAGTGGGATTATGTGTTTATTAGGCCAGAGAGCCTAAGTGTTAAAGGCTAGAAGCATGTTTTTGTATATGTAATATGAAGAACATTAATAAATATTAAACAACGCTACGTGCAGACCAACCACAAAGAAAGAGTGATGGGGGACTAAACTTCCACAGGGTGGGTAAGAAAAAAAGGGACTGAAATGTTGGAAATAGGGGCTAAGCTTAGGGGCTTAAGTCCTTGAGAATAATATTTTATTATTATTATAAAGTTGTGTGACAAAACATGTTTTTATCCTAAGTCCTCGGAGAGGCAACATGTGCATCTCCAATGTGTGCAAAAGGGAACGCATGCATCTCCTGGAAGACAAGTGTCGACCTGGGCACACGCGGTTAAAAACTGATTAAAAACTAAAGCATCAGCTGACTTGGGGGTTGGTCCTCCATTCTTGCGTCCGTATTTCTGAACCATTTTGTTATGCATATGATCTTTGTGTTTAATGTTGGTCACACAACTCTGAAACCGGTGTTACCTGAACCATGCATTGTCTTAATGGTCTACTGTCATTTTTTTCCATCTAAATCGCTTGAGTCTGTGTTCGATCTCTGCGTTGATTGAGCCATGTCACAAACCCATCGATTGAGCCGTGTCATTTGTGTATCCTATGAGCTGAGCGTATCCAATCTTGCGAAGTCAAGTCCGTACCTGAACTGTCCTTGGGTTGTTTCCTTCGGTTTCCTGAGTGGTGTTTCCATTTGATGTTGTTTCTATCCTCACTCTGTTGGAATTGAGTCGAAATTGGATGAAGAACTAGGTTGTCAGGCTTGTGGTTCAAGAGGCAGGTTTTTAGGCCTGTGAGTATCTCTCTCTAGGTGAGAGAGTCTACTGGGAAGTGGTTTTCTCCTAGAGAGAGTCCATCACCAACTACAAAGCTCTAAGAATTCCTTATTTGGCCTATTGTCGAGACCCAGAGAGGGAGGTGAAGCACTGATGGACTATTCTTATGAATGTGTATACTCCTAGGTGGAATAGGTATGTGGGGAATGAGATTCACCCATTTGAATGGGCAAGATATCAGTCGCTAGTATGTCGCCATGTGGCATCCTGTGTGAGCAGGGTTAGTGGGGCCCGAGTTTATGTAACATATTTAAGGGTCGGAGGACCGACAGTGGCATTGATCATGATACATCAAGATTGACGACCAGGAGGAATTGCATAGACCCAAGTTGCACGGGAGATAATTCTCCAAGGAAGTCCCACAATCCAAACCGTGGTTTCATGGAGGGGTTATGTGTCAGCGTCAATATAATTGCAGGATCAAAGGCGGGTTACTCCAAACCACCATTGCATGCCCCCACAATTGGGAAAACATTAAGTGATGTAACGTAATAACGTCACCTAAGGTGACGTGGAAGTGTTCGAAGATTATTGGTTCGGGGCGTGCGTATGTGGAATCTTCCGAAGTCCTGAGGTCCCAGAACTCAGACGCTTGAGGTTCCATAATGAGTGTCAGCCATTGGATGCTGGGTAGATGTGGATGATTGATCCACTCTACTTCATTAAGTTTGTTAATTCAGAATTTCGAGAGTCTGGTGTGAGGTATTATGAAGACTGCGAAACTCGAAGTCCTGGTTAAGAGCCTATCGATCTAGTGTATGGTCACAGCCTGTGGTCACAGGGGTTGGGCCTAAGAGAAAAGGGATAAGTCCTAAAATTGTTACAGAGCTGAGAAGAGATCGAAAAATTCACAAAATCTGAATGTTTGCTGTAATCAGATTTGGTTTTGAATGTTGTGGATTTGTTAAGGAATAATGGCCTGAAAATTTTTGGTTGTCTACACATTGTGTTTGCAGAAGTTTAACGAGTGTCAGAACCATTTAGAGTTTCCACTGAGTGCAAAGAAATGAAAGAGACATAGAACCCTTCCAGTTCAAAGAATGGAGAAAAAGGAATGGATGTTCATTTGGGAGTTGAAGGGTCGAACTCCAATGGACATGGAGAAGAGATAGATAAGGAAGGGCATATTATGAAAATCATTGATCAATTGTAGAAAGATGCCCAAACTCATTAAGCAGATAGAAGAAAGCTTAGGATAAACAAGGTGAATTCAACTTAAAGTTTATGAAGAGCCTGGAAAGAATAAAAAAGCAATTGGATAAGGAGAGCGACTCAAGCAAAATAGGGAGTCACATGATCCTTGAGAATAAAACAAGATCGAGAAGTGTTAGCAGGCATCATCGTCACTCCCCGAAACACTCCAATAAGGAGGCACACTGTTACAAGTGAATCCTCCTACAGATAAGAAGACTCCCTCTTGGTATCTATACCCCTAAAACCAAGACAGAAAGGGTGCTATCATTGTTCACTAACATCCTTTTATATATAATTAAGCTAATATACGAAGAGGGAGAAGAAAAATGTGTACCTTGTTAACGACATTTGTCCTCGCAAATTCCAAGTTGAGCTTCAATCCCAAGCTCCTCGATAGGTCCTGTAGAACAAACAAAGATACAACAAGCTTCCCATTCTATTGAGATTGGCTTAAATACAGATCTATCTACTGAAGACAAGTTCATGTGTGACAAACATAAACTTGAAAGAAACATGCCAAGCATGTATGTATATTAATGAGAACAAATGAAGAATACTTACAATCCTCTGATGAAGGTGCAACATCTTCTTCCAGATCTCTTTTTCCAACCCATTTTCTCAAGTAATCTACATTGATTATGCTTCAATGGCATATCACTTATGGGATCATAAGTTTGGTTTTATTCTCAATCTCTATCCATGTATGTACTGTATGTTTACTATGATATCATAAGTTTCATAACTCCAATCTTTTCATGTATCATGTACCCTTTCACCATGAGAAGGCCTCCTTATATAATCTTGGATAGGCCCAACCACTTGAGATATATTTGGGATAAGTTGAGGATTCCTCTCCTTCAGTTGTGGATCTTCCCCAAGATCATGCCTTGAACTCATATTCGAATCCAACCACCTTCAGATATTGAGGGGATTCTTCCCTGATTTATCTCAACAAAACAAAATTCGCTCAGGAAGGGTAGTGATCCCCCAAAAGGGTGCACAGAGCATTTCAACTCTCCTGCAAAGAAGGCTAGGGAGCACCGACACTCCCTGACAGTGGGTAGGGGAGCGCTGCCTTCCAAAAATCATTTTTAAGTATTTTTTCCAGTGGCAAAAGGCTTATACTCCTTGTCAAGTGATTTCTCCTCTTCAAAGCCAGTCTTTGAGGTGTCTTAAGTGTCCTTATGATGTGTTTAGAGGAATGACATAGGAAATATGGCCATATTGTGTTTGCAACACTTGCAACACTTGTGGTGAAGATGCGACACTTGTGGACAAGATGCGACACTTACAACACTTGTAATGACGACACTTGCGACACTATTGAAGTGAGTAATTTTGATGTTTAACAGATTGCCCCCCAAAGTGCAAAGTCAGAAGACGATGATGACTGAAGTACTTTGTATACTTTTTCAAGCAAGGGGATGGATGCAGAGAGGCTGGAAAAAGTTACACACAACCATCAAACAAATATTATGACATGTTTCAAACCCAAGGTAGGCATACCTATGCTTGAGTGATAAAGAGGTTTTCAAGTATGGCCGCCATAGAATACACTGCAGATCCATAATTATATTGACAAAAAGTATAGCTACTAAACATACAATGTGGATCTATACTTCCATGAAATAAACTGATCATAACCACGAAAAATACACTCTGGATCTACGAGATGACAAGACATAGCCATGGACCAATACAAATTGGATCTATGTGACAGTATATGTGTCAATATTCAAGAGAAACTCCGTCACAACCTGGATAAAGTATATATCAGAGTGAATGACTCAACCCAGGGTCTTCTTACCAATCCCAATGTAGTACAAATCTAACCATGTGAATAGATGTCCTGATCTCGAACATGGCAGAAACCACTTGATTACTGGTCAATGATGTAAACTGTTAACAAGCACGTGGGAAATCACCATTGATGTCAATGATTCCCAAGGTACCCTAGTACATTCCAACGAATGTGAATAGATGAGATAAGTTTGAACATCTTTGAAATCATTTGATCAGAGGTCAATGATGTAAACCAACTGTCAGATGTGAGAAGGCCTACCATTGAGGCATGTAGGTCCTAAAGTAATAACTAGTTTCTAAGTCTAGCTCTTGGATAATGTGCTGAAGTCGGCAGGAATAGACGCTTCGAAGGAGGGCCTTAATGTATCCCCCATCAATGACATGAAATAGACATAGAGATTTAATTGGTGGATCAAATGAACATGGACTGACATAGGTATTGAAATAAGATATTTGTGATGGCTGACTCTCGAGGCAGATACTTCCCTTGAACACTGAGGCATGAAAACAAAAACTTGACAGGGACCAAAACATGATAATGCAATGGATACTGTGACTTATGTCAGGTGACCCAAAGGAGTAAGGAAACTCAAAGGATTTGTTCAATGTATAGGTTCAATAGATTGAAATGCGTGCAAAGATAAAATGTCGTGTTCAAGGGAGACTGTAAGGTCACTAGTAAACTTCTAAAAAATGTCTTGGCTTGCTTATTTCAATTTTTCCCCCATCCAGATAGACGAGTACCTATTTTTGGTTTAACGAGCTCGAGGAGGGTAAGAAATGCTTGATATAACTCACCTTTGGTAAGTCCCTCTTCCTTTCTTTAACGAACTGGAAGAAGTAAGGGATCGGTCTCGTATGGGCCCTTCAATGTATGATTTTTTTAACGAGTCCAGAGAAGGTAAACTTGGTGATTTTTCATGTTTAGAGATTCTAAAAAGAACTTAAAGATGACTCAAGTGTTTTCCTTTTTCGTAATGTTAGTCTCACGAGGCGAAAAAAGAGATAAATTATCACTCGAAATACGCCCTTTCAAACCTTTTAATGAGTGGGAAAGGAAGCAAGATCACTCGACAATATTTTCACATTTAGAGAGTTTGAAAAGATTTTAAAGAAGACTCCAAGGGGTTCCTTTTTCATATAACCTTTATGAGTCCGAAAAAGTGATAAAAGTCTACTTGGTTACATTCTCATGTATTTATGAGAGTGAGAAAGAACAAAAACTAAGCTCGATACTCTACCCCCAGCTTGAAAGCTAGTGGCTTAACTCCTGAATGATCATCAAAGGTTGGAGACATGCCCCCCAAGATTCAACTCATTCACCGACTGTGAGGTTCTCACCAATTTTTGTACTAGATGGAGAAAAAGGATTAGGGTGGATGAAATTAAGGTTCAAATACGAGACCTAACGAAAGACTCAACTTGACATCTACGAGATCTGGCAAAAGACTCGACCTGACAGGATAGGTGACTGTTTCATTTTTTAATGAGCTTGACATAGAAGAAAAACTATGCTCAAGGCTCTGGGTTGAATTCCCATATTCCTGTTTCATTTTTTAATGAGCTTTATACAGAGAGGAAAACTATGCTCAGAGCCTCTGTTTTATTTTTTAACGATCTTGCCATAGAGAAGAGAAACTATTCTCGTAGCTTCTGTTTCATTTTTCAACGAGCTTGCCACAGAGAGGAAAAAACTATGCTCGTGGAATCTTCTTAATCAAGGCTTCCAAGAAGATAACTCTCTGGAAGGACACCATGTGAAGGGACAAAACTCGGTCATGGCTTCCAAGAGATCTTCACTAGATGGAAGAAGAATGCTCTCGAAGGAACACATGTTGAGGGTCGCGAGAGGGGTAAGGAGACCAAGCTCCATTATCCCTACCGAAGAGATCACCATGTCAACTACCAGATCTAAGTCATCAAAATTTTAAGTCATGGGAGACAACGCCACATAATTGACATGTGTCATAGGTGATACTGACTACATATGAGGCTCGTTTATGGAGGTCATTGGGTTGATGGTCAATTCAGGGCCAACAAACGAAATTTGATCAATAGTCACCATTCTTCCATCGTGCAAGAAAGATACCACAGTGAAAAAAGTGGACACAATAGCTTTCATGGCATAGACATAATCTCGCCAAAGAAGTAAATTGAAATCCAAGGGGTATTGGACTACCATAACATCAATAAAGATTGTTTTCCCTCCCAAAGTTACATGAAACCGAGGAAGTATCCCTAAAGGGTGACTAGTTCTTCTATTAAAAGAGAACAAAGTTTGGGTAACCGACACAAGCTGAGGATAACCCAAATCTTGCCAAGCAATAGAGGACAACATACTAATGGACAAACCTTCATCTATCAGCGCATGAGGAATGTCTGACCACAAACCTGTACTGTAATCTTGAAAGGTATGTGAGAGGGAAGATGAGGTCTAGTTAGCACACACCAATAAAAAAGGATGGCCTCGTTACTTGGAGGGGTTTTCACAAGAGAAGGAGGAATTCCCATCGGCACGGTAGATCCCATTTCAACAAGAAAAACGTGGGAAGAATTCGGTTTACTTTCTAACAGGAGAGTAGGATTGATCGATGATGAGATCAGATCGAACACCCTGGAACTCTTCAGAGGAAGAGTGGTATTGACCAATGATCTAAAAAGAGAAACCACTTTGGCACTCTTCAGATGAAGGGTGGGACTGATCGATGAAGGGACTAGATCAACCACTTTAGCACTCGTTAGAGGAGGAGTGGGATTGACCGATGAAGTAACCGGAGCAACCACTTTGACACTTCTCAAAGGAGGAGTGAGATCGATCGATGGTGGAGTTGGGTCAACCACTTTGACACTCTTCAAATGGAGGGTGGGACTAACCAATGACGAGACTGGATCAGTCACTTGGGTTTCACTTTCCATATGAAAAGTGGGGTTGATCAATGATGGAACTGGATCAACTGCTTTGGTGAGTGGTTCAACCAAGGATAAAACTAGATTGACCACCTAATCAACCAGATTGACCAGGGATGGAACCAGATTGACTAGTCCATCAACTAACGATGGGTTGGGAGAAATCATACGATAACCTATTGGAAGTTGAAGTTTTTCCAAAAGAGAAGAAGCCTCATCCATGTGAGGACAAAGGTGAGAATAATGGTCACCTTTGCATAACATACAAGGGAATTTGAAAATTTTCTTCTTTTCACCAATCTTAACATCACTAGTTGATGGGGTATCACCGGCATGACCAACAGGGGCTGATGATGTCAAAGACCACATTTCTAAGACCTTGGGATACCAGGGCAATCCCTCAGAAAATGGTCACCCCTACAAAGACTGCAAGGGAATTTGGGTTTCAGATTCTTCGTTTTAACCTTATCTACGTTATCAACACTCCCAGTACTATTAACAGTAGCTAGTTGCTTAGATCCAACATTCGATGTAGTTGGAGGCTTGGTCCGTTTATGATTCTTCTTCTTCTCTTTCTGTTTCTTCTTCTTGTTATCAATATGGCTACTCACTTGAGAACTTTCACTAAACGAAGAAGGAGAAATAGAAGGAGACTTGATGGGTGAAGAAGGAGAAAGGTCAACATGAGTTTGATGTGTGGGTGGTGTGCTTACATCTGAAGCACCTGCATTCAAGATCACCGAAATGGAAAACAACCATACCGGTAACCCAATTGTGAGACCTGGAAGGCTCAAAGTAGCAATGCAAGGAGGACCAACATTTTTGTAAGAAGGAAAAATAAAGGGTTCCCTTGGCAAAAAGGTTCCTTCATTGGTCATCCTGGGAAATGACGCCATAAAAATAAATCTCCAACCTAGATTATGCTAGGGAGAACAAACAACACACGCTAAAAATCTAGTAAGAAAGAAAGAAAAAAAAACCTTCTCACAATGAGCACACTCGTTGGTGATGAAATCCAACGTCGCGGGGACAAAGTAAGAAGGGGATGAGATAGAGCGGGTGGATAAAAGTTACGTTGACGACCTGCTTAACAGAATTACACCCTGGTGTAAGATCCCACACATAATCGTGGGTATACCCTCCAAGGAGCCCGATTTAGTCTGCCCAACTTCGATTCCAGGTACCATGAAGACTTTCCCCTCCAGAGTCACCTTGTGTAAAGACCCTAAAGAGATAGGCCAATAAGGTTACCAACTACAACGGTGATGCCTAGGGAAACAATTGACGGTCCAATCCACATGCAAGGGTAGGGTATCTAGCCCGAAATCAACTTGAAAGGCTTCCACTCATCATTGTGGGTATACCTTCAAGAGACCCCCATAATACGTGCAATATCTACACCAAGAATAACAAAGCAGGGTGAGCAACTTTGCCAGTCTTAATGCGACCTCGTGATTGACCCTTGTGTGAGAAGGGCTTCCCAGGACAAAATGCAGCAATTGGATTTCACCGCTCCATAACACAAGATCCTATGTTTGTTTGTAGCTTTGGAAAGTTATCCTTCACACCTATTCCAAAGCCCTACAACTAATCTAATGTAGGTTTTCTACCAGAAAAAAAAAATATGTCTAATCAGTTTTAGTTTAGCGCTTGATTTTTAAGGTTGTTGTTACTCAAAGGAAAAATGGCATGGACAATATGGTGTTTTGACTAACTCGGAATTTATGAAAATAAATGAAGATGCAATCTTTTCTTTTCGATGAAAACTATGCTACGAGAAGGAGAAAACATTCATCATTTCAGATGCACAATGTCCCAAAATGTCAAAAAACATGCAATTCCACTACTTTAAATGAAAGCTTTCAAGGAAAACAATAAAATGAGAAGAAGAATCTAAGAAAAGATAGGGAGAATAGAAAAACCACTCAAAACTAAATTTCTTGGGAAGATGACCTCAAATATCAGAAAGGAAAAGTAAAAAAGACCCTTGGAACTCCTTACAAACGTTTTCACTCAGTCAGATAAATGAGAAGAAAACAACATATTGACTCTAAATCAACAAAGACAAAGACTTACTTGTAAGTAAGGAAGAAAAATGTCAAAATTCCAAGCAAAAGGTGATCAATTCTTAGAAAGTAGAGTGTTGAAGGCCAAATCAAGGGTGTACTAAGATGATAAGACTCTAAGCAAGTGCCAAAAGAAAAAATTGAACTTCAGAGAATGAAACCCTAGGGGATTTTGCATAGAAAAGGGGCAGTGCTCTGGTGTAAGGGGAATTATATTGTTCAAACGCTCTACGTGAGACCAGTAGGGAGCACCAGTTCTCTGATAACAAGGGGAGGGGGGTGCTGGCCTCTACAAATTTAGAAAAAATGCCCAGAAAGTCAAAGAATCATGCAAACACAGTCAATCAACTTGAAGGTGATGAAATAAAGAGCCAATCAATTAGATATAAGAATCAAAGACAATATGGATAAGGCAAAGAAGTGGGCAAAGGGCCAAAACAAAATCTAAGAAAAGAAACAAAAATCAGAGCTCCTCCCCAGTGGAGTCACCAATTTCTGTTACAGGTGACTCCTCCTGCGGACAAGCGGATTCCCTCTTGGTATCTAGACCCCTAAAAACAAGACAGAAAGGGTACTATTGTTGGTCAATGACATCCTTTTAGATCTAATTAAGCTAATATAAAAAGAGGAAGAAGAAAAATGTGTACCTTGTTAACGACGTTTGTCCTCGCAAATTCCAAGTTGAGCTTCAATCCCAAGCTCCTCGATAGGTCCTGTAGAAAAAAAAAAGATACAACAAGCTTCCTATTCTACTGAGATTAGATTAAATACCAATCTATCTACTAAAGACAAGTTCATGTGGAACAAACATAAACTTGAAATAAATAGGCCAAGCATGTATGTATATTAATGAGAACAAATGAAGAATACTTACAATCCTCTAATGAAGGTGCAACAACTTCTTCCAACTCTCCTTGTCCAACCCCTTTACTCAAGTAATCTACACTGATTATGCTTCAATGGAATCTCACTTATGGGATCACAAGTTTGGTGTTATTCTCAATCTCTATCCATGTATGTACTATATGTTTCCTATGAGATCATAGGTTTCATACCTCCAATCTTTTCATGTATCATCTACCCTTTCACCATGAGAAGGCCTCCTTATATAATCTTGGAGAGGCCCAACCACTTGAGATATATTTGGGATAAGTTCAGGATTCCTCTCCTTTAGTTGTGGATCTTCCCTAAGATCATGCCTTGAACTCATATTCAAATCCAACCACCTTCATATATTGAGGGGATTCTTCCTTGATTTATCTCAACAAACCAAAATTCGCTCAGGAAGGGTAGTGCTCCCCCAAAAGGGTGCATAGAGCATTTCAACTCTCCCCCAAAGAAGGCTACGGAGCGTCGAATCTCCTTGACAGTGAGTAGGGGAGCATTGCCTTCCAAAAATATTTTTTAAGTAGTTTTTCCAGTGGAAAAAGGCTTGTACTCCTTCTCAAGTGATTTATCCTCTTCAAAACTAGTCTTTGAGGTGTCTTAAGTGTCCTTATGATGTCATTAGAGGCACAACATATGAAATATGGAAGTATGATTTTTGTGACACTTGTGACACTTGTGGTCAAGATGTGACACTTGCAGACAAGATGCGAAAATTACAACACTTATAATGATGACACTTGTGACACTATTGAAGTGAGTAATTTTGATGTGTGACACACACAGTAGTTCAAGATCGTCTCCTACCAAAAAGAACAGAAGATCTGGAGTGGATGAACTGAAGGGATAAATGAACAAGATGAAACCTCCTACATTTGAGGGAGAACACAAGAAGGAGGAAGATGACGAAACCTGGTTGCTTGGCATGTGGAAATATTCCCAACTGCAGAATTATTCCTCTCATGCAGAAGGAAGAATTGCAATGTATCAATTGAAAGGAAAAGCATCCATGTGATGGGATCAACTTGTGTAAGTACAACACATTAGAGAGAAATATATCACTTGGAAAGAATTCAAGAGGTATTTCGAGAAGAAATACTTGACTAAAAGATACTATGATAGAAAGATGAAAGAGTTTTTTGAACTCAAGCTGGACAACATGACCATTGATGAGTATGAACGAATATTTTTGGAATTATTGAAGTATGTTCTATTCATCAAGGATGATACTGTCAAGATTTAGAGGTATCTAAGTGGATTTCCACCTTCCATTGGTGACAAGATTCAATATGATGATCCTAATACTATGGAAGAAATGATAAGGAGGGTGAGATGCTTGTATGAGTAGCAAAGAGAGAAGCCTACTTTCCATAAGGCTTGGGAAAACAAGAAGAAATTCCAGTTGGATCAGAGGAAGAAGGGAACTAAGCCACCCTTTTTCAAAAATAGTTCTCAAGGAAAACCATCGTTTAGAAAGCCGAGGATGGATGCCATAGGAGAACAAAGGCCAAGGCAGGCGCCCATTCAGTGTTGGGGCTATGAAGGGAACCACAAGTACAGAGATTGTCCCCATAAAAATGGCAAAGTGAGAGCTGTCAATAATGTTCTGCAAGCTGAAATGGTGGAGGACATGGGCAGTAGAATGACAAGGATCTATGTAGCCCTGGAAAACAAGCAATATGAATATTGGTCGAACATGATTGAAGTGGAAGGTATGATTAACAACCAACCATTTACTATTTTAATTCATTCAGGGGATAGCCATAGTTATATAGATCCTAGAGTGGTGGAAATTTTGCATTTGTCGAGAAGAAAACATGAGAAGTCTTGGTTAGTGCAGTTGGCTATAGGAACTAAGAGGAAAGTCACTGAGTTAGTTAAGTAATGTCCAGTGGACATGAATGGAATGAGCACAAAGGCTAAATTGAACATTCTCCCTTTAGGTTCTTATGACTGTCTAATTGGGATGGATTGGTTGGACCAACACCATGCCATCTTGGGCCATCATAGTAAGGCATTCACTTGCCTGGATGAGGAAGGAAATCAGAAAATAGTCCAAGGAATTCCTAGAGTTGTTGCTATGAGATAAATCTCAACAATGCAGCTGAAGAAGTGCTACAGAAAAGGTTGTCAATTAATTGCAGCCCATGTGGAGGAAGCATATAAGGATGAAGTCTCAAAGATTGGAGATCATGCAGTACTAAAGGAGTTTGAAGATGTATTTTAGGAGGTACCTTGACTAACTTCGAAGAGAGATATTGATTTATCTGTAAAATTGATGTCTGGAGAAACTCCAGTGTCGAAATCTCCTTATAGAATGAGTACGCCAGAGCTGAAAGAGTGGCAATTGCATCTTGAAGAGCTTTTGAAGAAGGGGTAAGAATGCCCAAGTGTGTCACCTTGGGGAGCCCTGGTTCTATTCGTTAAGAATAAGTATAGAACATTGAGGTTTTGTATTGATTTCAGATAGTTAAACAAAGTAACTATTAAGAACAAGTATCCTCTGCTGAGGATTGATGACCTCTTCGATCAGTTGAAGGATGCAAAGATATTTTTGAAGATAGACCTCAGGTCGATATTGGGGCTCAGAAATGTCCTATTTTCATATACCTTTCCCTTCATTATTCTTCACATTTCATCACCCCATTAACCTTGTTGGATTACTGAGAGGGGGGGTGAATCAGTAATAATGTAATTATAATCCTTTCTCTTCAAATGTTATATCAATGTAGAATTATTATCCAATAATGAGCAGTAATAAATAAACAATCACACACATGCACAGTACACT
>SNQJ01S0038945.1:87500-118078 GCA_010110895.2 Picea sitchensis | reverse complement strand
AGTTTAGCTAATCTTTTAGGATTATATTATTAAATTAATTATACTTAATAATCAAGGGTCGTTACATTTAGGTAGCATCACTTTTTGATTTAGGTGTTGATTTTAAGGTTTTTCTGAGCAAATATATGAGTTTTTAAGGCCATGCTTGAAAAATGTTGTAATTTTAACTCAGGCTAGAAAAAATGGTGCTTTCAATAGCACCACTTTTTTATTCGTTGATTTTCATGTTTTTTATGCAAAAATATGGGTTTTAAGGGCTAGAGTTCTCGTTTTGAGGTTACAATTCTCGTTAAGTCAATAACTTTGTTGTTTATCTCAGTTCAGTTAGTCACAAAAATCTGATAACCTTAATTTCTCCGATAACATTAAAACATCATCATAAAAGAGTGTTAAAATAAATTATCTCAACTTCTTTATTGACTTCTAATCTTCCTAATTTATACATGTCAATCGTTTGCCCAGTCCACCTAATGACTATGCAAGTGCTCTTATGTACTTGTCTTTATTAAAAAATGGTTTTTAAATAGAAACGGGGGCCTTTACAACTAACAAGACTAATTTTGAACTTTAACTTGTATGGATTTGATTTCCTATAATTCCAAGCCAAATTTGCTAGAATTACACCCAGCGATAATATTGCATATCTGTTTTCAATAAAATAAGTGGGACTCAATTTGGATCTCTTTATAATTGTGAGAAGTTAGGGTACTCTTTTAAGGTGATAGTCTGGAAATCATTTGCTTTATTACACCTACAATAAACTAGACTACTTAATTAAATAGAACAAAAAAATGGATAAACCAAATATAGAACAAGGATATGATTCCAACTATAATAATGATGAGTTGTATGTGCAACTCTTAAGGAATTGGGAAATGCCTCTCATTAACCTATAAAGGTAACAATATCAAACAATCACATACAGTGACTATAATATATATAATCCTTAGAATTGCCAACCCTTGGTATGATAACAAGTGTAAACTTACTACAAAAGTCATTAGGGATGCCTCTAATGAGTCCTTGAAATCCAATAAGATTAATAGATACAAAACCCTAAATAAAAGGAAAAAAAGACACTACATAAATAGAAAGCAAGAGAATATTTTGCACCTTTCTAAGCTAGACCCAAAAAAATTTTGGAGGCAAATTCTGACTCGTAAAACTAAAGAAAATGATATGATTCCCCTTACATTTTGGAATTCCTACCTTAAATTTTTTTATGAATCTTGTAATGTCCTGGACAAAATTCCAAAAATTTATACAGGAGATGATGTTTTTTCTATAGAAGACATACAGTTTGGGGTTAAGCAACTTGCAAATGGGAAAGCTAAAGACATTGAGGGCTACTAAGCTGAAATATTAAAAAATCGAGGGCATGTTCTAATCCCTCACATTCACATGCTCTTCAATTTAGTAGTCAAGTAGGGCTTCCCTAAACCTTGGACTCAAAGCCTCGTTGTACCCATTTTTAAAAGTGGGGATAAAAACAATTCCTCTAATTATAGGACCATTATCATTAGCCCCACTTTAGCGAAGCTATATGGAAGTATTTTGGAAAAGAAGATAAACATATGGCTATAAAGCCACAAAAAAAGAGTTGAAGGTCAAGTCAGTTTTAGAAGTTATCATTCAATTGTGGACCACCGTATCACGCTTAGGATCATTGTAGAGGAGTGTCACACCATTAAAACCAATCTCTTTTGTTGTTTCATTGAATTTATGAAATCTTTTTACACTGTTCCTAGGACCAACCTTTGGAATAGGTTAGAAGAGCTAAAAGTTCCCTCCAAGCTGACATCTACCACAATTAGGTTGTATGAGAACGTTATTTCCAAGTTTAGGAGCACTGAGTGTTGGTTAGAAGAAATTGACTGCAATATAGGAGTCAAGCAAGGTTGTCCTTTACCCCTCACCCTTTTTGGCATTTACATTGACAAGTTAGAAGCTTGTTTGGAAGCTACAGGCTGTGTTGGACCAACTCTTGCTAGTATAGTAATTGTCCTTCTTCTCTATGCCAATGATATTGTTCTTACGACAATGAATCCATATGACCTTAGTAAGAAACTTAGAATCCTCAAGGACTTCTGCTCTAGTACAGGTATGGCTGTGAACACTGACAAAACGAAGATTATGATCATTAAATCCAATAAGATCACCTACGATACTTTTGTATATGACAACAATATCTTGGATGAAGTGCCTTCGTACAAGTATCTTGGAATTGATATTCATCACAAGTTCAATTGGAACTATAGCATTGAGAAAGGATAAATGGAGGGTGGAAAGCTTATTATGGGCTTGAAAATAATTGTAAATTGGCAGACTTTTGGCTATGAGATAATAAAAAGGTCCTCTTTGAGACTCTTTTCACTCGTGTTATCTTATATAGATGTGAAGTTTGGGGATGCAGTTGATCCAGATTATTTTGAGGATGACATGAAGACAAAAATTTAACCCATATGTAACAAGTAAATACACAGAGATAATGCGAAGAACACATAAATATAGTGAAAACCAACTCCTATTAATGAACAAAAAAGAAAAACACTGTAGAACACAAACTGGCAGAATGGGGCAGCCTATCTCTGAAAATAAAGACATGTTGGCTGCGCTTCATTCGCAACAAGCTTTACATCACACTCCATTGCATGCTTAAAGGGCCTCCTTCACCTCAATTATATATGAGAGAGTGAGAGGAGAACAATTCCCATGATGCATGTGGGATAAATTGGACTAAGTTTATAAAATGCCATAGGCATGCAAAACACTAGGACTTCCTGAGTGGTCACCCATCCTAGTACTACTCTCACCTGAGCGCGCTTAACTGCGAAGTTCTAATGGGATCTGGTGCATTAACGCTATGTTGTAGGCATGTACATAAGACCACAAGGAAATCATTACATGATGTTTGTAATTAACAAATGAAGATGGCATTACATTCCATTCCCCATCAAAAGGGTGAATATCATGGTTTATCAAAACCTCAGGCTTAAAATGGTGATTCAATAGAAAAGGTGGATGGCCACTGAGATCCATCTGGATCATTCCTCCCCCCTTAGGAAGCAATGGTCCTCATTGCATCAAGTTCCCATGGGAGATGGGGATAATTTTGCTAAATTTGAAGCTTGGTGCGCTGCTTGCCTTGCTGAAGAAGTTGTCGTGCTTAGCTTGTTGAAGGCTGACATGAACATGTTGCTGGAGGGGTTGGATCTGTTCAACCAATCTAGCTGCATGATCTACCTGAGTATGGGAGGACTCTGTCGGTGAAGATGCAACATGAAGAGTATGAAGGGTTATGTTATAACCTTGCTTGACTAGGAAGTGTGGAGGCACCCCCATAGGTGCAACAAGAGCATCTTGGGACTCTTCTACAATATTGTCGATCTGCTTTTGCTGGATAGAAAGGTCTTGGGTTGAGGCTGCAATGGTTGCAGTGTCCTTATGTTCACCTTCTGATTGGATTGTGAAGAGGCTAAACTTTGCAATATGAGAGATTACTTTGTGGCATTGTTTTGGTGGGACAATAGTCGGAACTAGCACTAGTATCCTGTATAGCTGACCCCCCAGAGTAACAATGACTCTACAGGGTCGAGACTCATAAACAACATGACACCTCCACATATATGGTTGGCCTAATAGAACATCACAGACTTCCAGTGGGGAAAAATCACACAATACCTCATCCTTGAAGGGTTTGATGTCGTAGGACAGGCGACACTGTTGGTTGACACGAAGATCTTGACCTTAGCGAAGCCACCCAATGTTGTGTGGTTGCGGGTGTGGTGTTGTTGGCAAATCCAACTGCTTGACAACCTCTGCTGAGATGATGTTCTTTTGGCTTCCGCTATCAATAATAAAATGCAGTGGGGTCCCCTTCACCCACATCTGTGAATGGAAGAGTCGCTCCCCCCTCCTCAAGATCCTCTTCTAGTTGGATTGTTGTAGTTGCGATAGCAACAATGGGTTCTGCATCAATGATATGACTCCTTTTATTATTTTTTGAATCAGGTTCCAAGTCGGGGTTCGAATCTTTGTCTTTGAGCTCGGCCATCAATGACTGTATTGAGCGATATTCATCAGTGTTGTGCCAAGGGCTGTTGTGGAACTCACACCACTTTCCGGTGTCTTTCTTAGACTTCCCATTACCCTTATTTGCCTGCATCTGGGACTGGATCTCTTGAGGTTGGCCTTCCTTGCCCCATCCTTCATTATGTGAGTTAGATTTGCCTTTGCCATGCTTCTCCCACTTACTTTGCTGCTTGAATTTCTGCTCAATTTTGACTGCATATCGGTAAGCAACTCCCAGTGAGGAGATGTCTAAGAAATCCATCTTTGTTTGGATGTACTTGTTTAGACCATTACGGTACTTCAAAATCAGGTGCCGCTCATAGTCTTTGATACCCAACTTTGAGCCAAAGGTATGAAATATGTTGGTGTACTCCGACACCATCTGGTCTCTTTTTTGACGTAGAGTTCTCCATCTCATGTATTGGTCATCATAGTTTCTGACGGGGTAGAACTCCTCCTTTAGGGCATCTACAAAGGCCGCCCAAGTGGGTTCTCTCCCAAATAGTGTATATTCATCCGCGGTGTACCACTCCCAGTAACCTTCCCACCAAGCTCTGACATGGGGAAGGGCTTTAAGGAGTGCATAGGTGATATTTTCACTGTCATACAATTTTTGGACAGAGTAATAACCTTCTAGCAGATTCAACCATTTTTTTAGAGCATCTGCATCTATCTGGCCTTCAAATAAGGGGATATCAAATTTGACATGTACCTTGAAGGTGTCGCACTTGCGAAATGGCTTCTTGTTGAAGATGCCTCAGCCATCTCCATCGATAGTCTTCGAAGGATCTGAGCAAAGTTGTCCATCATCTCATTCCTTTGTTGCACGAGGGCTTCCTCGATCAATGTCTTGAAATGATCTCCTACTTTGTCATCTATCTTTTCTTCCGCCATGGGAGGTCGCTTGGGTTGGCGAGAGCAATTTCCCTCAAGTGAAACTAGCTTGAGACCCAACTCTCTATACCCTGACCTTGTCGGGGACCTGCTCTGAGAAATGACAAGGAGCAGCCTGCTCTGATACCACTAATCGAGATTATTTTGAGAACGACTTGAATACAAAAATATAACCGATATATAACAAGGAAATACAAGAGATAATGCAGAGAACACAAAATTATAGTGAAAACCAACTCCTATTATATATCACAACCTATCTCTGAATGGGGCAGCCTATATCTGAAAAGAAAGAGATGTTGGCTACACTTCATTCACAGCAAGCTTTACATCACACTCCATTGCATACTTAAAGGGCCTCCTTCACCTCAATTATATATGAGAGAGTGAGAGGAGAACAATTCCCATGATGCATGTGGGATGAATTGGACTAAGTTTATAAAATGCCATAGGCATGTAAAACACTAAGACTTCCCGGGCGGTCACCCATCCCAGTACTACTCTCGCCTGAGCTACGAAGTTCTAATGGGATCTGATGCATTAACGCTATGTTGTAGGCATGCACATAAGACCACTATGAAATCATTACATGATGTCTGTAATTAACAAACAAATATGACATTACATTCCATTCCCCATCAAAAGGGTGAATATCATGGTTTATCAAAACCACAGGCTCAAAATGGTGATTCAGTAGAAAAAGTGGATGGCCACTGAGATCCATCTTGATCAGCAGTATCTCTCGAGAATCCCGGAGAAAGATAGAGCAGATCCAAAAGAATTTGATAACTTATAATCTCAAAATTAAAGGTAATACACCCTATCCTATCCTCCTCATAGAAGTGAGCCTTTCCCCCATTGAAAGCATAACTATGATTATGTACTTAATGTACAAGAACAAGATAAACAACATGGATGACAAGAGGCTCCCCAAAATTGCTTCAGACTCTAGCCAAAATCACCAACGACTCAAGCGGGGATGGCATAATGACGCCAAGTCTCGTCTAAATCACTGGGGAATAAAAGAAGAGGTTATTTTGTAGAATACCGATGATATTAAAAATATTGTACAAGCTAAATTTAAGGAGTATCTATGGTGCAATAAAGAATTAGAGGATGAAAGAAAATTAATATATTATAAAAAGGTGGTTAGCCCTAATCTTGAAGATAAAAAATGTCTCTCTATTTTGACTAGCGTAAAGAAGAGAATCAATATTGCTAAAATAAAAACTAACTCTCATGAGTTGCATAGTGAAACTGGGCATTGGGTACTCCCCAAAACACTATGGTAGGAACGAACCTGTCACCTTTGTGACACCAAGAGGTTTGAAGATGAAAATCACTTTCTACTAGAGTGCCTTGCGTATACCAAAATTAGATCTCAATTTTAAAATATTTGTCATAATACCAACCTTCCCAACCTTTCAAGTCATCAAAATTTAGTGATCTTGGAATGCTTCTCTTAATGCATTTTAAGCATCAAAATAACATTTTAAACAAATCTAAGTAATCTCTTAATTTTCTTAAGATTTGATAAACCAATTTTGATCTGAGTGAACATTAACCACCATCATCATCATCATATATACCCTTGAACTATGTCATAAAATCAAAACTTAAAGAAATAGAATAAATGTATCCTTGCATTGGAGTTTCATACACTAAATTTAAAGTGTCGTTTAATGTTGGAATCTAGAAATTACTTTTATCTTTATTATTAATTATATAACGTATTACCAAATAAACAATTTTAATAGTTTTAAAGTTACAACATAATAAATTAATATATTAAAAATATTTTAATAAATATATACATTTAATTTTAAATGAAGTTAATGTCAAATCTACTAAAAGATAAAATCATCCTTTATTTTCAACCCTTTTCGAAAATTTGAAGAAGTTTCCTTATAATAGTTTAATATCATCCAATATATTATGAAGTAGAAAGCCAACTACAATAAGAGCTAAGAATTTTGTCCATTGCTCGCGTCCAAACATTACTATAAGATTATAATGACTTTTTTTAAGAAGGACTAAACATATCTGTTTGGAAAAATTGAATCCTTATCTAAAAAAAATATATCACGAGCCCACTTAACCAACTAAATACACCAATAACATTTTCAACCAATCTTAAAACTCTTTAAATGTAATTATTTTTTCTAAGAGGTGCGAAAGCAATATTCGCTTGAAAATTGCCAGAGTTTAAAAAAATTACGCTCCGAATATGAAATCCATTGAAGCCTACGCATTCTCGTGAATCCAGACTCCACTATTCATTATAAAATTGAAACGCGGTAACTAAGACATTAACTTGTATGTCTTTTATTTTTTGAAGCAGTGAACAGCGAGAAAGAATGAGGACGAATCATTAAAGGATTTGTTTGAAGACCTGTCAAGTTGTGAATTGAACTGAGAGATCTCGCATTGAACTGTGAATGACAGACATACTTCCAGTTCGCACTACGAGATTATCCGTTTAGATCCAGGAATTCCTCTGATCACAATTGGTCTAGTCTCCGAGGTGAGTCACTGTTGTAGATCTGTTCTTGTTTTTAAAGGGAAATTGAATTATGTCTTTTGGGTTATGTATTTGTTTCAATGGGCGTGGCAGAATATATATGGGTTATGTCTGAAAATGTTTTTGGTGAAGCCGGTGCACAGATATGGATTGGAAGAAGATCAATTGTGGTTTGGCTGTTCTCCAAAACATATATTTGCTTATGTTGGTATTAAAAGAACATGTTTTCGTAGTGAAAATAATCACGGGTTTTCCTGCTTCTGTCTCTTGTATGCAAACTCTAATTTTGAGCCCGCTTGAGTAATATCGGGAACCATGGGAAGCCAAAGCTTCTGAGTTGATCGCGGGTCTTTTTCATTGAAATTGTGTACAGTCCAGTGTCTACCTTTTGTATTGGGGCATATTTGGAATACATGATAATTTGATGTGTAAATTTTTTACCTCATAGTTCACTCAGGTGATGTATGGGGTAAGGTACCTGTAGGGCTGAGTTAAACGAGTTCTTGGTCTCCCCACCTGCCAAACCTTCATTGAGGTGCCTACTAGTTCTCCAAAGCAATGGCGGCGGATTTGTTTACTCGTGTTTGGGACTTCTGCACTCGTATAGCACCAGAGCCAGATGTACCTACACTTCTTCCCAGATATGCTTGGCCAGCTATGGCATAGAGCAAAATTTTCAGTTTGAGCTGGCAAAATTTAGGGCTCAAATGAAACTYCATGCTTAGCAGGCGTACATGTTCGCTCCTCACCTTGGCTTGGGAGGTCTGTACTGGCTATATATGAATTTTTGATCATCGCAGTTCACCCACTTATTATCAGGCGTCCATGTTCACTCCTCACCTTGGCTTGGGATGTCTGCACTGGCCATTTATGAATTTTCGATCATCGCAGTTCACCCACTTACAATTGGCTTATAGCATAAAGCCATCTATCTCCCGGTACTCTGCACCATTTTACATCAGGTGGAACAGTCACTGAGGGGTTCAAGTGAAATTGATTTCCTTTGTAAGTGTGCTGTGGATTTGAAAATGTAGGTTGATGGTTGGACTTCGGTACCTGCTCAAAGAAAGATAAGCCTTGGGTTAAATTTATATTTATTATGGTTGAGACAGCCCAATAAAGACTATAAGAGGTTATGTTCAATTCTCCTCCACCATTGTGCAGACCCTCTGATTGGAATTTTACATTGAGGTACTTGTGGGGGCTGATTGTCACTACTCTCAAAAGGATATTTCTTTTCTCGCTCCCTCCTTTAGGGTTAAAGCCAAAAGGCTTGTAGTCCTATGAACTGAAAACACGAAGCCTAGGATAACGTACGAAGATACAGAAGACACCTAAGTGAAGACTACTTGAGAGTACAGTGCCCTACAAGATGTTAGTTATACCTAACTAGTTTTGGGCATATTCTAATGAGATATATGAAATGAACAAATAATAGAAGGAATAAACAGGTGGATAAATATGTAATACCGGTGTGTAAACTGGTTTATGAGAAAGGATGGATCCATTATTACAGGGAATGGGGCAATGCTGTAGAATAAGGGATCAAAGTACATTGAAAACATACTAGTACCATAGCGGGAACTTGACTATGGATTGATTGAAGCGCAGTGGGGAGCAAAGAACACTTAAGAACAAAATTGTTAGACAGAATGCCACAAATTCTTGATGAGGTCTACCGTCTAGGTTAGTAGACTACAGAGATGCACTTAAACAAGTATATTAGAGTTAAACTACTGTTCAATGAATGGTTAAGATGAAGGAAGAGTTTGTGGCTACAACTAGTGTTCCTCACGTGCCTGCCGAACCAGTCCAAGCTCCTTTGGTGGCCTGCTGCAGTGCAAAGGGTAGGTCATCTTTTGTTGAGTGGTTTCAGGTTTTTAGTGTGCTCTTTTTTCTATGGCCATGGCCTTATGGTTTATAGGGGGTGAAGGCCCTCGTGCCACTCAAGATTCTCTTAGAACATTGAGCATCTCAAGTATTTTTTGAAGAAAAAGGTTAAGGTGAAACCTACTCCTCCCTCAAAATTGGGATATTTAAGTAGGCGAAAGATGAGTCTGGGATAACATTGGACTTAGATCCTCTTGTAGAGAACCTAGCTAGGAACCTTGTGTCAGCAAGCGCTGGTGTGCAGGTTTATTGCTATTTGGCAGTCTTATCAGAACATTTGAAGTTGGATTTAAAGGTTGGAATTTTTAAGGGTCAACTGGGGTAAGCCTTTTTTCTATAGGTAATTGTCCAAGACCAAAATTATAGAGATGCTCTTTTTGCAGGGTGGAAGGGGTACATATTTTATGGGTAGAGCATGGCTATTTATGAAAATTTATCTTGGTTTTCATCTATTATGGTTGGTTCTCCATAGGTGGTCTCAGTTCGGGTAAGATTTTCCAGGCTGGCTCTAGAATTCTAGCATGAATTTGATTTCGAAGCTATTGGAAAGTCTCTAGGAATCTTTTTATCAGAATTACAGGTAACCAAGGAGAGAGGTTGCTCAATATGCTAAACTTTGATAGGTCTGGTCCTTGGAAAGGAGGAAAAAGGCTTGCTTGCATTTGTGTTCCTCAATTTTGCAGGTAATATCTTGAAATAGGTAGTTAATATGAAGGCACTCTTTTTGGTGCTCGGTGTGCTTTGAGCCTGATCATGCTAAAAAATGGGAGAATCAAGATTCTCCAAACGATGAGTGGAAAAGGATATGAAAAAAATAAGGAAATGAAGATGGTGAACAAAATGAATAAAGAAATCTGTTGGACGAAGCTGAGACAAGGCTATTCTTTTGGAATCCTAGAAGATACACAAGTAAAAGGCAAACCAAATCATGGTGGAGAAAACTCCTGATAGTGCTCAAATGGGCAAGAAAGGAACTTAGCTGCATCAATTTTTTTCTAAAACCAATCATCTATTTGGGCAAGAAGGGCCTCAGGTGGAGGAGATTCCTTCTAATAGCACATGGATGGACCAACAATAATCTTTTTTGCATCAATAAGAGTGGAGATATCTTACTTAGGTATAGGCTTTGACCTTTTTGAAGGAAGTGTAATTGGTGCAAGCAAATCATGCAAGGTGTTGCCATCATCACCGAGTAATGGAGTCAAACTGTTAAGAGTATCCAAAATAGATGAGAAATCATTCTCAACTTGAGGACAGGATGAGATACTGACAAGAGCTTCGTCATTCCAACATGAGGATTGGATGAGCTACTGACAAAAGTATACTGAAAATGTGAAGAGACATCTACAATAGGAAGACTGGATGAATCGTCAAGAGGGTATGTTACAACTCATATTGTATGAGGTCCACTTTGTGATTTTCATCACATTGATATTTTTTGTTGGTTCCTTGAAGGTCTTTGGCTTGGTGAAGGCTTACTTCTCCTTGGTTGGATGATCGTGCTTCTTTCTTGGTGGTCTTCTGACATGTGCTTGCCTTGTTAATCACCCCTTGGTTGCACTTTTGGATGGTTGTGGCACATACTATCTCATCATGGTGTGGTTTGGTATATATGCTTATCTTGGATATGGATGATGGTCTAAGCCCCCCAAGGGGTTGGATGATGATGTTAGGAGGTAGATGTTTCATGATGATGTTGATGCTTCCTAGTGACTTGGTGTGTTGATGTATGATGTGGGCGTCACTAGAATGGGGTGTTCTACATGGTCCTCATGTGTTGGATGTGTGATGGGCGACACACTTGATGACTGGATGGGGTTAGCATTTATTTATGTCCCTTTCTCTTATGATGTTGCTATGGTGGGATGATTCATGTTGCCTTTGTGGGATTTTCTGAGGTGATTTAACTTTATGATGTAACATTTGCTAGGCATCACCTAGAGGGTAATTTGTTTCATGATGTTAGTACCCTCATTGATATTTTATTTCCTAAGTTTGAGTTAGATAGGGGGGGTACTGTATATGATTTGATGGTGATTGAGCCTTTTCCTAAGGTTGGATGATGAATTTTGATGTAATAATCCTTTGATGGTAGTGCACCTTAGGTTGGGCTTTATGTTTTGTTGTTATCATGGTGGGGTTTTGCTAGGGAGAACATTTTTATTTACATGGTACAACACTTTATCAGAGTGCACCTTTCATTGGCACATGTTCATGGTGATTTAATCAGTTGGTGATTATTTGGAGGGGGACTATGGTTTTATTTCAACATTAACCTTTCTGCACACATATTGAGGTTGATTTAACCGTTCAATTGTTAAATTAATCAATTTATCTTGATTAAGGTTAATAACTACTACACCCTACTTCATTGACTTCCTTTTCACACTTGAAGGTGTTGGTTGGAGTTGGTTGAGGCTTTCTAGTGGTGTGCCCCCCTTCTTGAGCATAGTTATTAAGGCATGCATTGTTTTATTGTTTGGAGAGGTTGGCACACTTCTCTAGGGCACACTTTCTTGGGTTTGCTAGACATCTTTATGACATGTCATATGGAGTAATGTTTTATTATTGAGGTCTAACCACTCTTGGCAGATTCTCCTAGGGCACACTTCATTGGAGAATATTTTGTTATTTGTGGGTGGTTGAGGTAGCTATATCACACACTTTTCTAGGGCACACCTCTCCTAGGTGCACTCTCATCTTTATTGGAGGGATATTTCAGTTACACTTGTCATCATTTGACTTTCATTGGAGAGCGTCCTCACCTCTTTGAGTTGGCATATATATTATTTTATTGGAGGTGGTTATGGATGGGCGTGTGGCATACTTGGAGGGCCACATGTGTGGATTTTGCATGCATTTACTTGATCCTATTACTATTTTTGAGTATAACCTTGGAGGGAAAACTTGTGGAGACACTTCTTGCTATTCTTAGAGGTGTATATTTATTTATTTYGTGGAGTTTTGGCATGGTCAAAACCATAATTCGTCCTTATCTCCTTGGATTTGTTTTGTTGGAGGTTGCTCACTTACTATTTTGGGGTTTGACTACTTCATCTTGCACATTCATCCATGGAGTTGGTTGCCTTGGGCTTTGCACATGTGGATTGGTTACATGCATCTTGTGGACCACTTTATATTTTTGGAGGTTGGTTATGGAGCATTCTCCAAGGAGGAATATTTTATTGTTAAATCTCTCATGCATCTTGGAGGGCGCACGTTGTTGGTTCTTCTAGGTGGATCCTTGAGTACATCCTCCTAGATTGAAGAGTATTTTATTATATTTCTCATGCATCCATTCTTGGAGGGTGAATTCTATGTGGACCCATTTAGCATTTGACTTGGTATACTACCTATTTCTAGATGGTGCTTCCTCTCATGGAGGTTTTTGTTGCATATTATTGCCTAATTTTGGATGAGGGTGACCTCTCTTGAGGAGGCTAGTGTACACATGTCTTGATATTGTCAACCATGGATCTAACCAAGGCTATTGGGAGCAGGGAGCACAAGCGGGAAGCGGGAAGCGGGAGCGTTTCGGGAGCATTTTTTATATAATACATAAAAATATATATTTTGATATATATATATATATATATATATATATAAACATGCAGAATGTGAAATCAATTGCAAAAAACATGAAAACATAGACATAAGATCATTTAACTATTGGATTAGTGATGATCATAAAGCATCAACCATTTAGGATACATATAATATCAATCATAAGCATTTGTCATCAATAGATTGTAACAGACAACATCAACCACAAAATGAAATAGACTCTAGAGCATCATATTCATTATCGAAGAGTTGTAAGATTCAGTCTATAGTTCAAATTTCAAACTTCAAACTTCAAAGGTAAGTTGTCATATAATGTTCATAACTTCACTGCTTACAGAATAAGCCATAATAAAGAGTCAAGACAAAGTACTAAGTTCTAGAGACTACTTCTAAACATGAAACATAAAAAGAGATCTAGTATATATTAGCAAGTACTAAGCACTATGCACTAAGTTTTCCTCTTGCCATGAGAAACTTCTAGTTTCTTTTCCTGTGCTCTTTGAGTTTGAAGAAGAGGAGCAGGAGTAGGTGGAAGTGTTTGTGGAACACGACTAGTAGCTGAATGACCTCCACGTGAGAATGGATGCTGTGAAGATAAAGGCAAAGTTGATGCATCTGGAATGCTGCTCACCATCATGATCACCCAAAAGTTCCGCTTCCAAGCGCTCTAAAACCATGGCTCCATCCTCCAAATTAGTCTCCTATGGATTGTTTTTCCCAAGTTGCTTCTCTTTTAGAAAAAGCATTTCCTCCTGCATCACAATAATGGGACAATAACCTCAAGTTGTAATGCACATAAACCAAGCATTTTGCCCGGTCTGTATTCAAGCTGTTTCTCTTTACATTGGGGATGAAGCTATAGGTGCTCCAACACCTCTATGCAGAAAATGTGTTAACCACCTGAGAAAGCACTTTCACCGCCAATTTATGCAAATGTGTGGTAGAGGAGCCATACATGTTCCACCATTCGATAGAACCCAACCCGTCTTGATCTTTGGTTGCATGCAAGTTACCAAAGACTCCATGCTCACTGATGTTTTTGCTCAATTCGCTTCATACTTGAGCACACTCCTCTTTATCAGGTACTAACTTGTCCAATGCAAGCATATATCCATTTTGCACATCTGGATCTGTGTGTGGTTTCTCCTTAGTACTCCCATGGCCTCATGAATTTGTTGCCCTTCCAGGAACCGAAACTGTTAAAAGGAAATCTGCCTAGAGAGAATGCCTTTCAACCTTCGAGCTATGACCTTGGAGATTGTTTTGTATATGCAGTGACACAGTGAAATTGGTTTGAAGCTTTCAGACCTAGAGGGATTGTCTGACTTTGGGATACCTGTTATGAAAGTTGAGTTAAATGCTGTCTAGGTTCTGCCCGTAGATCAAGAGAACTCAACCACTCTTGAAAGGTCCTCTTCAATGAAATTGTAGTGGCCCAAAAAGAATTTGACTGGGAGTCCATTGGGCCTAGGACTTTTATCTTTTTGAAAGCTCTGTAGGGTTCATAAGAGTTCTTCTTTGCTGACTTCTGCCGTTAGATTTTGATTGTTTTCCTAACTGACAAAATTTGGAAAAAGTTTGCCAATATGATTACTGCTACAACGGTGGCTCTGGATTCCTCTTTGAATAGAGTATGAAAGTAGTTTACCCTTTTGACTGCCATTTCAGGGAAAGATGTTGCCCAAGATCCATCATTTTTTTCAATTGTCCAGACGTAATTTATATTTTTCAACAGTTTACAAATCTATGAATTTTTTTTGTATTTTCTTCCCCTGCCTAGAACCAGATAGCCTGGCTTTTTATCCTCCATTCTTTTTCTCCGTCTAGAAGAATTTTTCTCTTTTTATCATCCAGAAGTTTTATTTTATTTTTTTGATCTTCTGAGAAAAAAATAAAATATTTTTTTGACCAATCAGTGCCCTATTTATTAGTGATTCATGCAATTCAAATTTGATATATGGGTTTGATTGTATCCGTTGAAAAAATCATATTCGGGTAATGCTCATAGGGCTAGCATAAACCTGGCTTCATCTATATGTTCTTATGTGTTTCTCAGCTAGCATAGATGCGCATGCCAATCACTTGACTCAATCCCGTGAGGAGTAAATCTGGCTGTTGGTTCACCATAACGTTTTTATCCTTAAACCTGTAGGATGAGAGAAATATCTTGATTAAACAATGCCTTTGTTCCCTAACTTGAGAGGACTACTTTGTTCAACATGTCGATGGATAAGAATTAAAGATATACTTATTCAAGTTTCTCTGTGATCGATAGATTTTGTAAAGTATGAGTTGGTTGTGGTAAGTGTTAGTTTTTAGGAGACGATGCACTGAGAAATAAGAGAGGTACAAATAAATAACGTTTTATTAAAATTAAGTCATCTTTTCAATGTCTCATATACACCTTTATTTGATTGTGCAGTAATTACATTCTACTGGACCTAATACAACTAACCAACCGTTAACATTAATATCAGGTCATTAACATTAGCGCAACCTTTTATTGCTAACCAACTTTTATTTGAGTGGCATTATTCCAACACCAGCCTCCCTCCCCCTTTAACACTAAAATAATTTTTTCAAAATGTTTCCCAGAACTCAACTTTTACACAAAATAACTCAAATAACAACTATGAACTACAAAGATGACTACAGCATCTTTTTTTACAAAATATGTTAAGATTGCATATGGTTATACCTCCTTCCACCGAGACATCTGAGTAATCAGCTGTATCTTTTTTTCCAAAATATGTTAAGAGTGCATATGGTTATACCTCCATCCACCGAGACATCTGAGTAATCAGCTGTAATGCTTGTCTGTCTCTTGGAAGGCCACCTGGATATATGTTGTGTTTTCAGCATAAAAAACACAGACTATTCATTTCTTCTCTTCTCCGATAGATCTAGAACCAACTATCATTTCTCTGTAAGGTTGCGATCACCCTCATGTTGAGGGTAGAATTCACCTAGACAACCTTACATATTGAGCAAGTCATCGATGGAACTCCATCAAGATGCCATCACCCTCTCATGCTGAAGGTAGAGGGTAATAAAAGCAACTATAATTTCAATTATTAGTAATGTTGATACAGTCTTTTGAACTTGACGTAAAGACTTTCTTCTTTCTTTCCAATAGAAAAATAGATTACACTTTTAACTATTGCAACATCTGAACTTATAATATGAATTTGTGGCAAAGATAATCCTATCTTAATATTCTCTAACAATTTTCCATCATAAATTTGATGCATTTGCCATGTTTGAAGGTGCTTAGTTTAGGAGAAGCATGGCTAATTCCATAGTTTTCTTAATCTTCACTTACTCAAAATTGATGTTTGATCTTAATGTCTCCGAGATGGTGTTCTTTCTTTTTCATAGAATCTTTTGGTTGGTTCTATTTGGTTGATTGCAAATCTTGTATTGTATAAAGTTGTAAAATGGCTATTAGGATTCTTTTCATTTGTTTTTTTTTGTTTATTGACGATGAAATACATTTATCTTTTGTTAAAGTGTAGTTAATGAAGCTAATATTGTGGTGGAATCTTGTAATAGGATGAATCCACTGTGCCAATACTTGAGATCTTGTGATGCCAAGAATAAAGAAGGGCTGTCACAGTGATTGATACTCCCAAGCAAGGGGTAATGAGGCTTTCCATTTTGCTTTTGTGATAGTCCAGTGGTAATAGATTTGGAGTGGCCCCTGCTTTCTGCTCCTCGGCTACAGAAAATGGATGCAACAGTGGCGGGGCGACCATCGCTTGCTAGGTCGTCCCGCCTCTCACCAGAGAGGAACAATGGACACTCTCGCATGGAAAACAGCGGATGGGTAGCTGCTTCTTTACTTGAGTCATATACTTGGGATTCTTCTTGTTCTCCTCTAATAGATTCCAGCATTGATGTGCCTCGCTCTAGGTTTGTGGAGGTGAATTCTATGCCTTATTGTTATTTGATTTTTGTTGATAAGTTGAGATTGATGATGGTTCTAAAAAGGCCTCTGAAAATGGTTGGATGTAGAGCTCTCTAGTAATGCATACTTTTCTCTCTTTTCTTCTCATTAAGTTTTGTTGCTTGGACATAGTCGAGATCTGTATTAACAAGAGAAACAATGCACAGGTTCCTCATGTTCGTCAACTGTGGACTTGGGATTGTGGCCTTGCATGTGTTTTAATGGTCTTGAAAGCTCTAGGCATTGAAGACTGTGATATGGAATCCTTGGCCAAACTGTGCAGCACCACAAGGTATTCAAAACTTTCTTTCGACTGAAAATGTTACCTTTTCCTTGTTGATACATTGAGTTGACATGAAGCTATCATCTGTGAATAATCTACACGGTGAACATTTTGGTTGGGGATTGGAATTGGTTCTTTTAAGTTTTAATGTCTTTGATTCATTTTAATTTTAGGGTGGAATATTGCTAGAACATACATATTAATTCATCTGGAGCTTTCACTAGTAATTACTATTGTATTCTGTGTTTTAGAGTCAGACTAGTGCTTTGTTCTTATGATCTAAGCTAACATGTTATGCCAATATTCCTCAGTGTAGTTCTCAAGACAGATTGGGATGGCATGTCATCTATGCTTGTATTTATGTTTGATAGAATGGAAGTTCTCAAATGCAATAACTCTGAAAATATTTATATTCGTCAATTGTACTGGTTAACTCTCCTACATTATTAAAAGCTTATGAATAAGAGCCACATGGCTCAGATTCACCAACGAATTGGCAAGCCAAAGAGTAAGGATAATTCCTTGCTTGGCTAAAACTTAGCAACCCAAAAGATATACGACATAATGAATATTTGACCAAAATAATCATAGACAATTCTATTCTATGACAATTCCATCATGTATAGATCAAAATAGACATGTTTAAATAGGAGAACTAAGTGTAAGTTTTAAAGCAAACATACATGATATCTTATAAGTTGAGATGGCAAACATTAATCACCATGTAGTCTTTTTGTTAAAACGGATTTTGACAATGAAATTTCCAAAGGCACCGCCAGAGACTGCATGGTGGTTAATGTTTTCCATAAGTGGGAGCCTTGAAGGTTGAAGGGAGATAGTTTGAAAATTGCAATTACATAAATCTTATTGGTATAGTTTGAAGATTAGAATTACATAAATCCTATTGGTAGTAAAATGTGTATACTAGATAGTATAATTATGAAGTATATAGTACAAGTACATACTACACATGGCGTGTAACACAGTGTCATGCCACATATCATTTTTGGTGTTGGGAACCTAAATATCCAACCTTAGCCTCTTATGGTGCAATTGTATCTATCCCTCTATCTAACTTTGGTCCTAAATTTTATAAATGCTAGCTCTTTAGTCTTTACAATCTGATTTGATGTCATGTCGACCTCATCTAGGTGTCCTAGGGTGATCCGGAACAGATCGTTATATAATTTGTCATGTATGTTGGTACTTGTTACCGACCAAACTAGCAACCTCGTCAAGGTCTCTCAAGGCACTAAGGCAGTACCGCGTAAGACAAGTGGCCAATATCACCGTGGCACAAGTCCTTCCTTGTTCAAGCCCAACTCATATGCTAAAGGACTTTGGGAGGCTTCCCTAACACAAGAACTTCACCTGGAAATTAGTAGACCAATGCCTATATGATATAGAGGTGAAGGTAGGAGTTAATTATTTAAGCTAACTGATCTGGAATGATAAGTAACTAACAAAAATAATGCAGACCAACAAAATAAAACCGCTCAAGATTCGTAAGATAAAGCAACAAAATAGTGCAAAAGAGCGGTGAAAGCCCTTACCAATTCCTTGGATGTATTTTTAAGTATGCCTTTTGGTAATGTGGCTGTACTTTGAGTTGTTTCTTGCTGTCCTAAGTTTTCAGATCTGTAAAATGCATAAAAAGAGCACAAAAAAGCAAGAAATGTGGCCCTTTTGAGGATTCCCACAAGTGCTAAGCACATTAGATCACTAGATCTATGGGCTATGAAGCTTGGGCAGTGAGCTAAGAGTGATTTCCTATGCCTGAAGCTTTAGATCTGCAAGAAAATGGTAATTTCCAGCAAGCTGGAAATCACCTTGCAGATTTGGGGTTCAAATCCCCCTAGGGTCAAAACCCAAAAAAGATATTCCAGCCAACAAATTACTTTGTTGTGGCTGAAAATTGCAGATATATTCCCAAAACAAATGATATAACTATAGAAAACAATTTCGAAAAATACAAGGGGTTTTTATGATAGAATACTTACCTTGCAATTGTTGGAGATTTGCAACTTCGACCAGTCATTCTCCACAAGAAAGTACAAGAATGTTAAATTTATAGCAGCTGCAAGAGCCATCCTCCGGAAGGATGGCTAAGACCCTAGACAAGATCTAGGGCCCCCAGTGCACTCCTGGGGTACTTGGTCTGGGACCAAACAGTCAGTACCATGGCAAAAGACCCTTGTTAGGGCCCCCAGTATACGACTGGGGTTCTTGGTCTGGGACCAAGCAGCAATGACCCTTGAGAGGCCCCCTAGTATACGACCGGGGTTCTTGGTCTAGGACCAAGCAGTTAAAGCCCCTAGATAAGCCTAGGGCCCTTGGACATGGTCTAGGGTACCCATGCCTGGGGCATGGGTTGATCCTTGGTCTTGGACCTTGGTGGATAAGACCCCAGAAAAAGTTCTGGGGCAACTTGATCCTCGATCGAGTATTTTTGTTGGTGTATGACCTTCCTTGAAGGAGGACATGACCACATGAGGGATGTATCCCATATGCAATGATGAGAAAGTAATAAGGTCACCTTGAAAATGAATGAACAACTAACAAGTATTGCCACATTGTAAACCCTCCTAAACCCTCCCTTACCCTTGTTTGTGTTGATTTGGGGTTTTATGTTGGTTTTGTCTTAAGGGTTAAATATTGTTTAAATTAAAATGTTAGTTATATCATGTTTAAATTATTTAATTTAAACATGTTATATTTAATAATAATTATTTTAATTTAAATTTATACCCTAGCCTAAACTATAAATAAACCCCCCCCCAACCCTTCACACTACACATTATTATGTTATGCTCTTGTGCTCCTAAAGCGTGCGGATCCTCTCTCCTTGCTGCGGCCCTCTTGTTATCTGCTATTGGAGTACTTTATTGCTGCGGTTCTTCTTTGCTGTAGGTGTTGTTGCTGCGGCTCCCTCTTGTGATTTGGTACAGCTCCCTTGGGGCCACCCCTGTTGCTGCGGCCCTCTTTCTGTTGGAGCACTGTTGCTGAGCTTGGTGTGCAGGCTCGACCCTCCTCCTATTTTCTGTGTGGGATAACTGTGCCGCTCTCCTTTTGCTGTCTGGGGTGACTATTGATGCGGCCCTCCTATCTGCTGCTGTAGGGTGACTGTAGGTGGCTCGGCCCTTCTCCTTGCTGCTGTGGGGTGACTGTAGGTGGCTCGGCCTTTCTCCTTTCTGCTGTGGAGTGACTTGAATCTGTCCAGACCTGTCCTTTGAGCCACGACCTCCCTTAAGCTACTCCTTTTGTAAGGGTTTTTATCCACATAAATTCTGTGTAAGGGTTTGGGTGATTGATTTGTGTGAGGGTTTGACTGTGTGAAGTCTTTGTGGCCCTATCCCTTTGGTGGCAAGAAAGTTCATTTATCTCTTGGCAAGAGATCCAACCTATATGGTGGATCTATGAGCTGGACTTTGTTTGAGCATAATTACAAATGGTTCTGCATCTTTTGTGTTGGTTGTGATTTCTTCAGAGGTAAGGCTTCAGGAGAAGGTAAGCTATCTATTTATCATCTTCAGATCAGGATTTTTTGTTTTGACTTCTGTACTGTTTGATCTATCTAGATTTATGTATCAGCATTGACAGTTATCTGATCTGAACTGTATATTGAGTTTACTCTTTTGTTTCTGTAGTATGACTTACTGTTCTTGGTCAGATCTGTAGATTGAGTTTAGATCTGTAGATCAGTATTAGTTTTTTATTCCAGCATTATATATCTGAACTAGAGTCTTTCTAGATCTACTCTCTAACTATTGGCTATATCTAAACTAGCTTAGATCTGGGTACTTATGTTTTAGTTTTCTTTGTTCTTACAATATAGATTTGTTTTTTGAACATATACTCTAGTTGTTATACTCACTGAAATTTAAAAGACACTATTGTTTTGCTTTACTGCCCTAGTTGTTATACTCACTGAAATTACTTTGTTGTGGCTGAAAATTGCAGATATATTCCCAAAACAAATGATATAACTATAGAAAACAATTTTGAAAAATACAAGGGGTTTTTATGATAGAATACTTACCTTGCAATTGTTGGAGATTTGCAACTTTGACCAGTCATTCTCCACAAGAAAGTACAAGAAGACCCATCTACACCATTACAGAAGCCCCAAGGAGAAGTTGAAGACCCGAGAAGAGAAGTCGGCCCCACAGGAAAAATAATAATAAAATTGAAGACCCAGAAATAAGAAGTCGACCCCAGACTGGTGTCCAAATCAATATAAATACAAGACTGACTCATTTCATTTTGACAGTCAGACAACTCCTTCTGTAGTGCGCACAAGGCAGTTGCAGCTGTAGTTTTGGTAAATTTCGCTATTTCTTAGTCTTGGTTATCTTGGAGGGTGCGCCACATTTGGAGAAGCTCTTGCTTGGTTATTTTGGGTCATCTTATTGAGGCACTAGGTCTTGGTGATGCTAGCCTTGGGGAGGATCTTCTCTGTATGGTATTTTGGCTATTGTTGGTGATGTACTGGTAATATCTTGGACTGAATTCTTCTAGAGAAAGGTTGTTGGGTTTTCTAGGATAAACTCTTGTGTTCTTGTGTCTACTGTGCATGGTTAATATTTCTAGATCTTGTTATTAATCATAAGACAATAACTACAAGATTTGAGAATCATATAAAACACCAACATGGTTTCAGAGCTAGTTGAAATATTGCCACTGCACAATTACAGTTGCAGTTGCCAGTTTACAGTTGCAGTTGTCAGTAGCCAGTTGCTGGTTGTGCAAACCTTGAGATTAGAAGACAAGCTGGATGGTGCTACAAATTTTAGAGGTATGCACTTATTTATGTTTCCAAGTTATATAATTTAGTAGAGTATGAGGGTGTTTGCAAGGGATGTACAAGGGACCTTGTCCAAACAATGAACTAAAGGGATCATTGGATCTAGTGCATTCAGAGGAATAGCGCACCCTCCCTAGCAATTAAGACTCCAGGTTTGCATATCAAGTTTGACATTTTTATATGGCTACATCTTAAATTAATATTGTAACTGAGACAACGGTCTTTAGAGATCTATTACTACTAAGTACTTTTGCTATCAAATGTTTTGAATATTGTTAGTACAATGATTATTGTGTAAATGCTCACTGTTTAGTACTAATGATGCAATTATTTACAAGATGAAATTGATCTCTTTTAGGAGATGTTCTTGGTTGTTGTCTTTGTCCCAGGCATGTTACTATGGAGGTCACAACACTAGAAAAGTGTTGCTCTTGTCTTTTGTTCTTGTTTAGTTCCGGGCAGGTTACCAAGGAGGAATGATTGGTAACAACACTGGAGAGTGTTGTTCCTGTTTCCAATTTTTTTTTCTTGTTCCTATTTCCTTATCATAAGAATATTGTACTTGTCTGCTATTTTTTGGTTATTGCAATTGTTTTGGGCAGGTCACAGGTGATAGCTTTTAGAGGGAGCTATAGTGACGGTTGTAGGAGGCAACAGATTAGATGGTCTCTAGATTGAGACATGGAGTCGCCTATCCGAACATGGAGTTGTATACATGACAATATACATCCATATACTGAAGGTGAAGAAGACAAAGTTAGAACCTTTCGAAAAGAAGAATAGTTTTGTGGGATACCGAGTGTTCCACATGGAGATTGATGAACGGGACTATGCTAGTGCTGATATGACCAAGGGAGAATGATTCATTCACTCACGGGGCTCTGTTAGTGGTGAATGGCCCAGGTATGTTGATAGTATCGGGTAGATGTTCTCCCAGATTGGTCATGCACGGTGCTATTCTAGTGCTAATATGACCAAGGGAGAATGATTCATTCACTCACGGGGCTCTGCTAGTGGTGAATGGCCCAAATATGTTGATGTTCTCGAGGTTCGGGCAAACATTCTTCCTAGATTGGTTATGCACGGGGCTATGCTAGTGCTAATATGACCAAAGGAGAATGATTCACTCATCCACGGGGCTTTGCTAGTGGTGGGTGGCCCAAATAAGCATTAGGCAGACATTATCCCAGATTGGTCTTGCACGGGGCTATGCTAGTGCTGATATGGCCAAGGGTAATGATTCATTCACTCACAAGGCTCTGCTAGTGGTGAATGGCCTAGGTGTAGTCCTTCTCCTTTCAAGGAGTGGATGGACTCGAGATGCTATCACATGCATATTTTGGGATGGACTCGAGATGCTATCACATGCATATTGCATTGGTTGTTTGTCAGTGGGTTGGGTAACACTAATCAACAAATCAATTAACTCCTAGAACTTTAATAAACCTTCACTTAGTTTAATAGGGTCTACCCCCTTGGCTTCCCTAGGAGTGAGCCTAGACGAAAGGAGTCTAGATTGAGGTGATAGTGGGTCTAAACTTAGGTTTGTGCCTCCAAGGACACACCAAGTGGGTTGGAGACTTCTCCACGCTTGTAGGTGTGTATTAGGATGACAACAAGATGCTCTGACCAAACTGTATCAGAGTGACAACCAGAACTGGAAGATGGCTCTCAGGGACAAGTTACATGCCACCAAATGGCAAGGGGTGAAGGTGTGACATCCTACCTTACTAGGCTCACACAAGTCAGAGATGAGCTAGTAGCAATAAGGGATATTCTTGAAGAAGAGCTGGTATGCATAGTCTTGAATGGCTTTGGAAAACATGTGGGATGTGTTTGTCAAGTGTGTAGTGGGAAGAGAGAAGATGCCCACTTGGGACAGGCTGTGGGATGACTTTACACAAGAAGAGATCTGAGAGAGGTCTCAATGTGGAGAGCAGAAAAATAAATCTGAAGATGAGGACAACCTTACCTTGGCAACAAAGGACAAGGGGAAGAGCAAGAAGAGTTCAGCTAAAGGAACTTCTTCAAGACAGGGCAACAAGAAGAAGTTTGACACCAAGAAAGTCAAATGCTTTGCTTGCCATCAACTAGGCATTTTTCCATCCAATGTCCCAACAAAAGAAGGGAAAACTCAAGAAGTAGATGGCTGCAACAATTGATATGGATGCATTTGCGACCAGACTTGAGGATGATTTTTCACTCTTAGCATGCCTATCTACCTCCATGGTCAGTGGTACATGGTACATGGTACATGCTTTATGCTACATGACAGGGGTGCGTGAGTATTTCAACTACTTGAGGGAGTACAATGCGAACTTCAACATTGTGATTGCAGATAATGCCAAGTACAAGCCAACTGGCAGTGGAACCGTGAGGTTTCAGAGGGAGTCTGGTAAGCCTTTGTCAATTAACGATGTCTTGTTTGTTCTTGGTTTGACTAAAAATTTGATTTTTGTTTCAACCTTAGAAGATAAGGGATATGTGGTCACATTTCGGGATGGAAAAGTGTTCATACATGCCAAGGGCTCCAACGCTAGCACGGGGAAAGTGTTGGGAGTTAGGAAGGAAAAATTGTACAAGCTGCAGTTTGAACCAGCCTATGCGTTGGTTAGTAGTAGCAGCAGTGGCCGAGATTTGGGGGAGATTTGGCATAAGAGGATGGCTCATTTTCATCATGGAGCACTCAAGGTGCCGAGGGAGGTCGTGACTGGGCTTCCAAAGTTCAGTTCTGATCAACATAGTGTGTGCAAAGGGTGTGCTTTGGGCAAGTACACCAAGACAAACTTTCCTAGCAGTGACAACAGATCCAAATGGATTTTGGATTTGATCCATTCGGATGTCTGTGGGCCCATGTCAGCAGTGTCTATTGGAGGGTTCAACTACTATGTCTCCTTTATTGACGATCATTCCAGGAAGACCTGGATCTATTTTATGAAGACAAAGGATGAGGTCTTAAGTTGATTCGAAGAGTTCAAAGCTCTTGTGGAGAACTAGATATGTAGAAAGATTAAGGTACTCAGGTCAGACAATGGAGGCGAGTATACCTCAAGTGCCTTCAAGGAGTTCTGTGTAGATTCTGGGATTAAGAGGGAGTTGACTGTGCCGTATAACCCACAGTAGAATGGAGTCTCAGAGAGGAAGAATAGGTCGATAGTTGGGGTAGCAAAAACTATGCTGCATGATCAGGACTTGCCCATGTTTTTATGGGCTGAGGCATGCCAGTCTATCTGCAGAATAGGATTCCGCATAAGGTTTTGGGGAGGATGACCCTTGAGGAGGCCTTCACGGGGAAGAAACCAGAGATTGGTCACATGCATTTTTGGTTTCTTGGTCTACTGCCATGTTTTGGCAGAGAGGAGGACCAAGCTCAAGCCTACTGCAGAGAAGGGCATCCTTGTTGGTTACAACAAGACCTCCAAGGCCTATAGGGTCTACATTTCTGCACTCAGGAGGACAGTGGTTAGGAGGGACGTGAGATTTGAGGAGGACAGGGATTTCAGGAATCCTGTGGACAGATGCCAGTGATGAGCAGAGTCAGGAGCAGAGTGCTCTTAAGGAGGAGGCTAGACAACCATTGCAGACTACATGTCCCCAGACTACTGTGCAGGGACGTGAGATTTGAGGAGGACAAGGATTTCAAGAAATCCTATGGACAGATGCCAGTTGATGAGCAGAGTCAGGAGCAGAGTGCTCCTAAGGAGGAGGCTAGACAACCATTGTAAACTATAGGTCCCCAGACTACTGTGCAGGTTGGGCAACGACAACAACAGAGTGAGCAGGGTGAGTAGTGTGAGCATCATGAGGAGCAAAATGCTCAATTTACTCTGGCTGAGTCCTCTAGTAGGAGGAGGCCGAAGTGGGTTGAGTGCACATTGAGAGAGGCTCAGGAGCAAGTGGAGGCTCCCCAAACATCAATCATGATGAGCAAGGCGCCACAGATATTTTCCAGTTATATGGCATAATGGCTCTCATGAGCGAGTTGATAGAGGCCGAGCCTTCCAGTTTTCAGGAGGCATTTGAGTAGCAGGTGTGGAGAGATGCCATGATGGAGGAGTATGGAGGAGTACTCTTCCATCATGAAGAATGATGTGTGGGAGGTTGTGCCCCAACCAGAGGGCAAATTAGTGGTTGGATCTAGATGGATTTATAAGATCAAACATGCAGCTGGTGGATCATGGGAGTATGGACAAGTTCAAAGCTCGCTTTGTGGCTAAGGGCTTCTCACAAAAGGAGGGTATTGACTTCAATGAGACATTTGCACCCGTGGCGAGATATTCCTCTATCAGGGCCGTGATATCCATTGCAGCTGAGTTGGGTTGGCAGATCCACTAGATGGATGTCAAGACAACGTTTCTTAATGAAGTGATAGAAGAGGACATATACATAGAGCAACTAGAGGGGTTTGAGGTGCAAAACATGGCATCTCATGTTTGTAGGTTGAAGAGAGCGCTATATGGGCTCAAGCAGGCACCGCGTGCGTGGTACAACATGATTGACAATTATTTGTTTGGGATGGGCTTCACCAAGAGTGAGGCTGGCTCCAACCTCTACTACATCTTGGTTGGGGGGTGTTGACCACCTATTTCAACTAGGCGGTCAACTCCATGTGCCGTGAAGCTATGTACTTGATGGTGCAACAAAGTTGAAGACTTACTGGTTCTACAGGGCAGTTTTGGCCTCAACATTTCATTTTGTAATTGGAATTTCCGCTCCCTTGTGTGGGATAATAATGTAATGGGTTTGCATGGATCATATTGTAGGTTAGTTGCCTAGGAATTTATCATTAGGGAAGTCCTTTCATCTAGTGTTTTTTTTCCTTAGGTAATTAATTTGGCCTAACTAGCCTTTTTAATTACCCTTGAGTTTTTCACTCCCATAATAATCCTCCAAAGTGGTGAAAGGCGTTCTAATGATTGAGCCCATTGGGTGACTAGGGTCTAGGAATATTGTAAATGACCATGCTAGATATCTCCTAGAGTCTTGCGGAATTCCGTCGAGTCTAAGTAGTTTTTTTTAATTTTTTAAAGTTACCCAATTAATAGTAATTTTAATTATTTTTGATGTAAAAATGTAAAAACTAGGTCCTTGGGATTTTTGATAGGGGTATGAGTACTCAAAAGAAATGGAATGAGACCCCCTACACCCTTGGACCAAGTTTCAGTTCAATTGGACAAGTTTTGCTAGGTCATTGTCCATGAGGAGTTCAAGTCAGTCTTGAGTCAACAATTTAATTGCTTAATTGACAAAGTCAAAATGTCAAGTTTTTGTAAAAATGAGCAAAAAGGTTAGAGAAAGAGTGGGAGACGATGCCCGACCCCTTTCCTAAGTTAGAGAAACACTTTTCCTAACTTACTTTCACCCCCTCACCTAGCCATCACCTCAAGTTATCATTCCCCCTAGGGAAGTTGCGCCCCCCTTGGTGAGAAAGTCATGAAAAGTGAAAAAAATTAAAAGAAAAAAACCCTTTCTCCTTAAGTACGCCCTCCTTGATCTAATTTCATGTTGGACCATGTTAAAAGGGTGTTTCCCAACCACCTCACTCATCCCTCACAACCCTAACACTACCAAAACCCTAAAAGTGCGCCCTCCTTGAGATGCTCAATGACAATTGATTGAGTGACACTTGGAGTTCATCCAAGAAGGGTCACTCTTGGCTCCCAAGTATAAAAAAGGCCTCCTCTCCCTCATTTGACAAATCTACTCTCAGCTATTGTTACTATGCCAAAAACTCTCCCACCCCCCCCTCTCTCTCTCTCTCTCTTCTTGTTCTCATTCCTTCTTCTCAAGCTTGTGGCAAGTATTTTCTCAAGCTTACTTCTATTGGAATAAAGAAATCTTTGGAGAATCCATGGTGTTCACTGTTGAGAGTCTTCTTGGTGCCATCTTACAATTATTGAGGTGATCTTGTTTTAATTTTCTTTCTTGTGTATGCTTTGGTCATAGATCTAGTGTAGGAACTCCAAGCAAAGTATTTTGCTTGGATAGATCTGTGATAGTCTTATTATAGACTAGTGAGCATTTATTTGGATTAAGCAAAGTATATTGTTTTCTCATTTAGATCTACTCACATTCTCTTTATTTTTGTATCTTTTTTCACAAGATTTGCAGGTTTCCTAAGGGTTTTGTGGATAGATTTCAGATCTGAGAATCTTTCATTTCACCCACTTACAACCTCTAAATATTTCTGTACTTTTCCATACTTCTTTTGGCATTCTAACAACTTGGAATAGTTCATTTCAACATATTATACTCAAAGATTTTTACACATAAATTTTCTGTTTTAACTAACATAAAATACTTGCAGATTTTGGTCTCTTTTGCAGCTCGCTGGTTTTTTGCAGAACTAAACCAAAAAGGAGGTGCTATAGCCCATTTGGGGCCCTAAAACGTCAAAGAGAAACTTCCTAAGTTGGGGTGCTATCTTCCCAACTCTTCCTTCTTCTTCTTTCATTGTAAGCAAGCCCAAAGAGAGTCTCTTGGGCTTGCACTTCTCTAAAAAATAAAATTTCTGCGTTTTTAATTTATGTTTGCCTACACCTAGCAAAGAGGCTTGGCTTTGCCACCCATGCTAAATTGTAAGGCTAGGACTTAGAGTTTATTTTCTGTTTTAAGCATTCATTTTAGTTGCCCCACTTGTCCTTAAGACAAGGTTGTGTGGCTAGGTTTACTTGTTTCTTTTTCAAGTCAAGTTATTTGTTTATTTTATTCTTTTGCCTACACCTTGCAAAGAGGATTGGCTTAGCCAACCATGCAGTATCGTAGCATGCTAGATAGTTAAATGGTTTATGGTTTATGCTTCTAGTTTTTCTTTTCAAGTTCATCTCAATAGTTAGAAGCATTTCCTTTATTTGCAATCTTGCTTAAGCCCTTGGAGGCATCTTTTTCTTGTACATTTTCATTAAGCACTTGTTATTTCATTTATTTAAGCTTTCAACTCAAGTAACTTTAAATTGCTAAACCAATCTACTTTAGCTCTAGGGGATCAACTTACCTAGTTTAATTAGATCACCCTCTACTGATACAACTTTCGCCACCAAAAAGGAGGCTTGTGGAGGCTACTTGGGGTGCTAGATCAGGGATGATCTCACGGCACTAGGTGTCCCCCTTGTTGAGCGCCCAAGTTTTCCGGGTTGACCTGTGGAGCTAGGGTAAGGCCTTGTTTGCCTTGCTTCTTGAGCACCCAACAATCATTTTGGCCAAAGTGGTAGGCGTATTGGGGAAGTCACCTAGTCTAGGATTGCAACTTCACCCCACTAATTTCAATTCTAAAATCTACTCACAACAACCTAAGGCTTAACTTCATAATCTCATCTATGTTGTTTATGCTCTTTTACTTTCATGCAAGTTTACTTTCAAGCGTTATCTCTCAAGCATTTTAATTGAGCATTTTGTGGTGGTTGAGTAGTTCATCTTAGAAGTTGCGCACTAGTGCTCATGGAGGCTTTTGTTTCAAGTTTTATCTTCTTCTAAGTTGCGCACTTGTGCCCATTGATGGCTTTCTTTTCTTGTCTTGTCTCCTCTTGAGTTGCGCATTTGTCCTTGAGCAACCCCCTTGAAGTTGCACACTTCTCTTTGGGGCACTTCAAGCTTGGGTTTTGAGTTGTGTGTTTGTTGTAGATGCATTCTTGATCTATCTCTTTCTATTCCTGCAAAATCAATTCGAAGTTAGTTCAATTATTGCTCTACAAGAATTATAGATCTAACTAATGCTTATCTCATTTCATTTGTAGATAATCATATCTTTGTATATTGTTGTAACATCTAGCTATTCTTTAGTTGTTGATAATTGTTGTAATTCTTTTGTACTAAATTGTAAAGTCATTCTTTTATTTGTATTTAGATCTTTTGTTGTAATTTAATTGATCCCATTACCCAACCTTAGGCACTAGTCATAGTTGACTTAGGGAAAGGGTTGCTTTTGCATTAAAGGTTTGCATTGCATTGCTGCCTCTCATACAGGCTAGCTTCCCCCTACCTTTAACAAATTAAAATTAACTCCTAGAACCCATCTAATAATTCACATAGTAACTAGGGTCTACCCCCCTTGGCTTCCCTAGGAGTAAGCCTAGACGAAAGAAGTTCAAGTCGAGGTGACACTGGGCTTGAACTTAGGCATTGTGCCTCCGAGGACACACTAAGTGGATTGAGGCTTTTTCCACGTTTGCAAGTGTGTATAAGGACGACAACAGGGGGAGCCACTCATTCTTGTGCTATATGTGGATGAATTATTCTTGACAGGGTCAAAGAATTTCATAGCGGATTGCAAGAGGGATCTTGTTGCTGAGTTTGAGATGAAGGACTTGGGGTTGAAGCATTATTTTCTTGGTTTGGAGGTGTGGTAGAAGGATGGGCAAATTTTCCTTGGACAAGGGAAATATGCTGTGGAGATCCTGAAGTGGTTTGGCATGCGGGATTGCAGGCCTATGGCAACACCCATGGTTAGAAGATAGATGCTTCCAAGTAAGAGGGAGTGGATGCCACTCTTTACATGTAGCTCATTGGCTCTCTTATGTATCTGATTAACACTACCCGATTTGTGTTTTGCTATCAACACTCTCAGTGAATTCATGGTAGAGCCTAAGCGTGTACACTAGGTGGCAGC